>CANHQG010000243.1:0-60967 GCA_947462335.1 Harmothoe impar
GTAGTAAAATGATTTTTTTCATGTTTTAAATTTGCATATGGTCTTGCATTGTGTGGCGGCCATTTTCCAAAATGGCGGCAAGAAAATACATGAAATTTCAAGGTCAATTTCAATGTCAAGGACAATTCACATTTTTTGCAGTTTCTAGTGTGCATCTCAACATAAATGGTCACAAAATAGCTTAAATTAAAGCTATATAGGAGCCCCATCTACTAGGTAAGGTTTTGGGTATATCATGACATCCTGGTTACCATGGAAACAATGTAAACACTCCATTTTTGGCAAATTTTGCTAATTCTTTTGTATTTTGACAAATTATGTCGAAAGGAATAGGCATATAGCACTCATTGAGGTAACAAAGTATCTCTATAATGTTTTGCGACAGTTTAAATCATCATATATTTTGTCATGGTACGTCAAAGGCTTCTCATTCAAAGAATTCCACCTATGCATGAAAGATATTTGGCCATTTTCACTGACGATTCCTATTCCGTTCTGTCTTACCCCACAATGGCGACCCGTATTACCCCACTGTGGGGTAATATGGGTCACAAAATCTTTGAAAATATTAACTGCAACCATTGTACTTTAGGGGGTTTGAGGAATTTTTTCCTCAACACAGTTAAATATAAAAGAGGAATGCTTAAAACGTAGGTAAAAAAATGTTTTACTTATGGTCACCAGTAAGCCAGAAATTGCATGAAAACCCTTAGGTGTCCCGTATTCCCCCATCTTCCCCTATGCTATTAACTAAGTGAAAATTCAATATAAACATAAACAAAACAAAAGGAGAACTCTGTACTGTGAGCTATTAATTATGAAGTATTATATGTTAGTGAAAGTACATATATATCTCCAGATTAATATTTTGAAAGAACTGAAGATATGGAAACAAAGAAACTGTGGACAATTTATTTACTAATTTGACTATGAAGTCAAATCAAGGACTTTATCTCTAAAGTTTTGAGACAAATTGTGTCTTTTTAGTTTCCAACAAATATGGATGTATTTGTCTTTTACCCAACTTACTGTTGTTTCTATTTTGAAAGAAACTAAACTACTAGACCAGTTAACTGGAGAACATTTGACAAAGTCAAGGACCTATATTATTTGAGAGACACTAAACTTTATTTCTCAAAATGAACATTAACCGAAGAAAGCAAAGACACTGATTCAATATCCAGGAGGAGTTTATTTACAAGTGACATATATTCATATACATATTCTAAGTTTATTGTGTAGTGTTAACACAGTATATTTTCACTGTCGAGGAGGAGTGTTGAGTATTTGACGACGCACGAAAATATGCGCCCGGGTACCAGCGTATGTCAGCGTCCACTTTACTTCCGTTTTATTAAAAGTACCGTAAATTCTCGCGTAGAAGCCGCGGCTTGTACGCGAGTCAGACTCAGCTTTCTTTTGATACCAAACATGCCTATATAGGGTGCGGCTTATACGAGAGTTTATATTAGTATACTACAGTACCAAAATCGCAATATTCAGACCCCCTCTGCGGCTTATATAATTTGTCAAAGTTAGGGGTGCGGCTTATACGCGAGTTAGGCTTATACGCGAGAATTTACGGTATGTAGATAGACCACCAATCCGTTTACAGGTCCAACGTTGGACCGACATTGTGCAAACATGCTTTAGATTTATAAACGTCTGAAACTGACTTTGATCAACATTAAGTATCATTTTCACTCTAATGTGATCAACTCTGGTCACTATCAAGAATCATCGTTTTAGAAAAAAGCCATTTCTGTCTTTGCATTTCACCTTTAGGGTAAATGTGGGTAAAATCATGCATGTGGTAATATCGCACATCCCCACCCCCCCCAAAAAAGGTACATTTAAAAAAAAAAAAAACATTTCAATATGGCGGCCTGTAAAAATATATCCCGGAACTAGTTTGTAAAATCAAACATTTTTTGACAAATGAGATGTATGAGGACCAGTCTGCCTTTTGGAGATAATAATTCATAACTTCCTAGAAGATATTTTGCTTATTTAAAGAAATGATTGCAGTCACATGGGATTAATTAGGAACCGGAAATGGAATTTGCAAATGGCTGACTTCTGTTGGGTGAAGCTCTGTGACAAAACCGAAACTTTGCAAAAAGAAAATGTTCATTTTACTTAAGTTACACATTGCGAAATGTATTCTATGTAATGCGAAATGGAAGCGAATATGTCAGGGAGTTTGAATACCAAAAGAATCTGGCAGAAAGCAGTGCATGTGAGTGTAAAGGAGTGATTTATTGTGTCAGTTAATATGTCAACGCTCAACTGAGGCGGATGCCGAGGTTTGAGAGCTCAATTAACCTGTGCTATACATGTAGGGTAAATATGGGTTAGGGTTGATTCAGGTAAAGTGGGACATCAGGTAAAGCGGAACAATTAACATTAAGGACATTTTTAGAGGTTATTTTCTTTCCTGGGTGTAAATTATTTTTTTTAGAAATATATGTTTGACCCCTCTTTACTGTACCCTATTTCACCAAAGTTAAGAGGTAATTATACCTTCTAAATTTCAACATGATATGGGTGGAGAGCTTTTGCCTCTATAAATTTGGAAGTACATAAGAAATAGTACAATTATTTGTTAGTAGTGGTATTAAGAATTTTACTTCTCATTAAAGAAGGTTGAAGATGTTAGTATTGGCAGGGCCATGGGGATGAAGCAAGGTAATCACTGGTTCAAGACCTAGCAAGAAACACTAGCAAAGCTAGGAATAGAGAACAACCCCCTCCCTCCTGTCTAACCCTCTCTATGTATATATATATATATATATGGAACATTGAGGAGACAGGTTGTCAGAGTACTCCAAAGACTAGTTGGGTTCTGGAGCATGTGACCCCTGGATGGCAATCTTGTGGGTATGAATGCTATAAGACAAATCTCACCACCAATGACAGAGGGAAGAGAGTATGAAAGAACTTATGGAATTGTGCAATGCATAATACAGTCAACTCTCTCTTTACGACCAACCCTCTTTATTTTAATGTTAAAAGATCTCTCTAATGTGGCCACCCCACCCTTCGACTACTGAAATTCAAGTTTCAAAGTATGTTTTTCTCCATCTAATGCAACCACTCTGCCTGATTAGTAGACCCAAGACTAAGCCCAGATGAAGGGGCAAAATCCCCCAACTTTTCTCAAAAGTGGTCGCAGATCAGAGGGCCAGAAACCTCTCTGCTCCCGTGCACTCACTTGACCACTAAAGTTGGTCATTAGAGGGCCAGAAGCCCCCTCAATCACCTAACCAATCATCTTGGAGAGGGCTAGAAACCCGCCCCTGAGTCACCTGCCTATGCTAGTGGGCAGAGATAAGAGGGCCAGAAGCCCACCCTCACTCAGTCACCTAACTGGTAGTCAGAGATTAGACGGCCAGAAGCCTGCCTCCACTCACTCACCTGACTGGTAGTGAAAGATAAGAGGCCCACAAGCCCCAGCAGACCCCCCCCCCTCCCCTACCAAAAGAAAAAGACAAAATTCAGTAGTTATCTGGTTGCCATGGTAGGCATGTTGCAATGACAACTATCAAATATCTTTGAGTATATAGTTCTCTCATAGAGCTACGATTTAAGATATTAAACAACCATATATGTTGAAATGCATATCATCTGGAGAGGATTCCCATTTTTTCTTAACCCCAAAATGTTAAGGGCGGCCATCTTGGAAAATGGCCGCCTTACCCCCACCCACCAGGTGCAAATGGCCAAAAAAGTAAACTTCAACCTTTACATGTATAAGTATTTAAAAATCCCCCATAGGGGGGAGGGTTTCTATTTCTGTCTCATGGTCTAAATAGGACCACTGGTTCACTTTCCAACATTTTTGGTTCATTTGACCTAATTCTTCATATAAAGTGAACCACTATTTTTCCCACTTAGAATTGGTCTGACATCAAGACAACACACATTATAATTGTTTTTATTGTATCACATACATCCATAGCCTTAGTTAATTCATGCTGTAGTGGGTCGCCGCTGTACTATTTCTATGGAACCAGTTTGAGTTATATTTGGTATATGTGTTGTCGTGTATCCAGGCCGCACTCCTGTCTACTGCCGAGTATAAGGTTATATAAGCCCACACCTGAGGATTGGTGGAGCGCGGCCTGGTTATGTGCATTGAGCCGTGACCGCCACGTGTCACCCGACATATCTCGGGTACAGTGTCGGCTCGGATGCACCGGCGCGTGGTTACCCGGAGTTCCTCGGGAACTCAAGTGTTTACGAGTAATGGGGAGAATTACATAACGACCAGTACATAAGACCTGGGGTTCTGCTAATCGAGGACCCAGTCTTGCTGCGCACTTCGGCCAGCTCGACTGCTCTACAACAGAGCTTCCCCGAACTCTGTTGTACCTTTTAGGCCTAGTCCTGTCGCTGCTTCCACCTTGGTCACCCTGCGTCTTTCTCTGTTCCACCCTCTGGGGGAACTAGAGGAGATAGACGCATTGGTGTACAACTCCGGGTACAGAACTCCCTCTGTGGAGTCTGATCCAAGTGGAGTTAACCAAGATGGAAGAGAGCCTTGGAACTCGGGAATTATGTACTAGACCGTGAGCGTATACCTCCTGTATGTTCATATGACCACTGGTGTTCAGAAGCCTATTTGATTATTGCTATCCGTCTGTATGATTACGAGCCGTATGTCAGAATGAATAAAGTGTAATTTCTGAACAACCTATTTTCGAATCTGGAGTTTTTCATAGCCGATGTCTATCTTAGAATAGCCAACAGCTACACTGGTGCCGTGACCACTTTGGGTAAGTATTGATTTACATTTATTTTTTCATTTTTCTTTCTGAAATTGAGAGGTAAGCTCTTATATGTTTGAACCAGAATTGGTAGGTTTCAAGGATAGTTATTACAGGTTGCTTTTGTGTGGTGAAGATATGTCAGATACAGAGGTACCTCCCCCGTTGGTTACTAACCAAGGGGAGGGTATGCGTCCTAGATTACGATCTAGGGTGAGGTTTAATGCTAGGCAGAAGGTGCATACGTTCAATCAGAATAGGGAAATTGGACATGGAGGGGAAGATGAAGCCCACGAGGTGAGATCTGAGGATTCACAAGGGGACCCTCCGGCGAAACGTCCAGCTCTGGAACCAGATAGGGAAATGGGAGGACAGGTCCAGGTGAGAGATACATCACGAGAGGATGTGATGCTTGGACCGGTTACCATGGAAGATATTGGAGAAGATAGTGACTCTAGTATACCTAGTCTGGAGGGTACAGTAGATATACCAGTGAGATGGGAACGTAGACCAGTACCCACTGTAGAAGCAGTGGAAGGGACTAGAGTGGTAGTCCCAGTCAGTCAGGAAGGAGTTGAGGTTGTCAAAAGAGACGACCTAGTGGAAACTCCTGAGGAAGGGGAAGAGACAGCTGAGGTAATCTCCAGGGGAGATGTGATCTCCAGAGGAGATAAGCTGTTCCCAGATCCTTTTAGGTTGACAATACCCGGTCTAGAGGTTCCACCTTATGAACCCAGGGAGAGGTTGAGCCTGGATGACATAAGGACGCTCAGATTGAGAAATGAGCATGAGCATATGAAGGAAGGGATAAGGCTAGAGGAAGAATCCCTCAGAAAGTTGAAGGAGGAAAGGGAAGCTTTCGAAAAGAGTTTTTTGGCAAAAAGGTCGGGAAACATTGGGGAACATGCAGCTCAGATAAAACATCTGGAACAAATTTCTGTCAATGTGGGTCTACTTGAAGGTACTGAAGTCAGACTGAAGTCTGAGACAGAGAAGCTAGTGGTGCGGAATAAAGAAATTAGTTCCGAGATTCTGGCAAGACAGTTAGCAGAGTATGATGAGTTGTTGAAGAAACAGGATAGTAAGTTAGGGGAGTTAGAAGCACTAGCTCAGCAAGCTGAGAATCACATGGTGAACAAACTAGAACCAGAAGAGACTAAGGTAAATAGGGACTCGGTGGGAAAAGCACAAGAGGTGTCTAGAGATGAGACCTTTGTGACTGCCGACGAGCCCTCAGTATTTATAGTCAGTACAGCGGAGGAGGTAGTGAAACCACCTGCCACTGAGGATCTAGATAGTTCCATGGTGATACATACAGCTGACATGTTATCCAGTGTGAGTGGACATTCATCCATGCATGGCAGTAAGTTTGATAAGAATGAGGAGTTCATGTTAGAACTGTGTGGTAGAGTTGAAAAGCTGTTTCAGGAGAAGTTAGATTGCTTTCTTGAAGAAACAGAGTCAGTGAGTGTGGAGAATGACACTAAGAGAGAAAAGGGAGACGTTCCGGTAGCACAGGCTACAGGGAATAAGCCTCCTGTGGGACCAGTTAACACTGCTCCAGCTCCAGGTGCTCATTCTACTCCAGCTCCAGGGACAAGGCAAGTTCCTACAGTTCCGGTAAATGTGTCTACGGTAGGTAGACCAGGTTTGCCCAGGGGAGCAAACATGAATGCTCGGCCGCCAGGTCAAGGGAATCTGGCAGGGCCTAACACCTCCTATGGGGGATGGAGCAATGTGGGACCGGATAACTGTTATGGGAACGCGAGGCCTATGTTCAATATACCACCTCCCCCATTACCTGGCAGTCATGTAACTCCAGGAAGCATGTATACACCAAGGACCGGAGGTACTAATCAGAGTGGGACACCCTATCAACATAGGGGAAATATGTCAATGGAAGATGAGGCAGTGTTCCAGAACAATCCAGCAATTAGAAGATTGGGGATTGATGCGGTACCGAATGACGTGGGGAACTTTAAGGCAGTGGACTATGCTTTGAGTCAGGCTGATATACCGTTGAGAACGGGAATGACACCTGTGAAGAAGCAGGCTATCAAGATGAAGCAGTATGATGGCTCGGTTCCATGGAGGAAATGGTTCACACGATTTTCAGCAGATATGAGACATAATGGTTGGGAAGGCGATGAGTGCCTTGCAGCTTTGTCATGGTGTCTGCGGGATGGTCCTGGTGATCCCGCCCTAACAAGCTTTGAATTAAGCGGGGGAAGAACGTACAAGGGATTAGTGGAAACAGCTTCTTGGGCTTTGGGTTCCACATCCGGTGCGGATCCCGCATCTGAGCTAGAGGCAAGAGTTCAGAAGCCCGGTGAGGGGCACAGACAGTTTGGAATGGCTCTCAGAGTGCTAGCAGCAGAAGCATTTGCATCTATGAGTCCAAGTGATCCATGGCTGGTAAGGAAGTTGTCCAGCCTGTATATAGATGGACTTAAGGACGAGAGATTGTCAAGCGAGATTGCTTCACAGTGGAAGACCACTATGTCACTAGCAGATATCTTCGAGCTTACAGAAGATGCTCTGAGAAAGAGGAAGCTGTTGAAAACTGTAGAGGCAGCCCCTGTAGCAGTAATAGAGATGCCCGTAGAGGAGGTTGAACTGGCTACAGAGGGTGTGCAAGAGGTGGCAGCTATAGATCCTAAATGGAAGGGACGTCATTCTTTTTATGTAAGACGAAAGGCTCCAGGATCAGACGCTCAAGCGCCAGAGGAGGGTGCATTGAAGACCATGATTGGGAAAGTCATGGAGGAGCGTAGTAAAGCTGAGAAGGCTGAGAAGGTCGCAACTCGTGGTCGCGGTAAGGGGAAACCCAACAAAGACACGAAATGCTACAATTGTGGGAAGAAGGGTCACTTTGCAAGGACATGTTGGTCCAAGGATACCAGGAATGTATCATCGGTCGAGAAACAAAAAGACGGACCCTCTTCTGACCAAAGCCCACCACCGGCGGAAAACTAACAGGGGTTGTTGTCGATGACAAGATAACAACCCCGCCTGTGATTGTCAAAGGTACTATCAGGGGAGAATCAAAAGATTCCATTTCATGGGAACTGCTGGGGTTAGCCGCACCTGAGTCTGATCCGCCAGGTGGAGATGGGCCCCAGGGAACGGACGAGAAGGGTGTTGAAGATTTAGCTCATCTGGACACCGTCCGTAGAATTGAGTTGGCGGAAGAAGTGGAAAGGTTTTGTGCTTCGCGACTCAAACCCGATGATCCTATAGTTAAGTTTCTCAACTCGAGGGGATATGACTTGGGCGGTGAAACTGGAATCCAGAGATTTGCCTTGCAACCTTCTCCTTTACAAGGGAAGAGATGGTACTTGCCTGTGCAGATTCAGGGCTGCTTGGGAGAATTTCTGATCGATACTGGAGCTAGTCACTCCATGATGGGTCACCATTTTTTCAAGAAGCTCGCAGGTCTGTTGACTAACCCTGTGGGGTCTGGGTCGGTCAGAAGTGCTGATGGATCTCATATGCGGACACATGGCAGACAGGTGATACCCTTCTGGGTGAATCAACATTCATTTGTTGTTTCAACAACTGTGGCTGAATTGACGGATGAGGGAATCTTGGGAGTAGATTTTTGTTCTCTGTATGGAGCGGTATTGGATAGTGTGACAGGGGAACTCACTCTTCGATATCCACAAGAGATGAAAGTCCAGTGTGTGCTCCGCCGGATTTCAGGCGTCTCGTCTGTCTCTCAGACAGTGCGAATTCCTCCCCGCCATGTATGCAATGTAGTTGTATACTGCCGGGAAATGGAATTTGACCGCATGGGTGTGGTGGAACCGAATCAGCAGCATTTAAGTAAGCTGGGGTTGGTTTCCACCAGTGCCTTAGTGCAGAGTTCACGACGAACAGTAGTACCAGTCAGTAATATGACTTTTCAGGATGTGTACCTGGAAAAAGGGACGACCTTTGGGGACGTAACATATGCTGACGTGGTAGGAAGAGCTGACTCACCGGAAGTAGAGTTAGCAGTAAAGAGAGCAGTGGAAATAGGAGCTTTGGATCCATCCGCTATGCCAGTGGTATTGCAAGACACTGGGGAGCAGGATAGGAAGGAAGGATATGGATTACCACTGCATCTTTTACCATTAGTAACAGATAGCCACTTGGAGACGGAAGAGGACAAAGAGAGTCTGGCTCAGCTATTGTGCGAGAATGCAGACTTGTTCTCTGCTCCAGGGGAGCAATTGGGTAGAACTGACCGAGTAACTCATCGGATAGACACCGGTTCTAGCCAACCATTGCGCTTGCCATACCGGCGCCTGCCTTTGTCTAAGAAACAGGCATTGGAGGATGAGGTAGACAAGATGTTAGGGGAAGGGATAATGAGGCCCTCAGATAGTCCATGGGCTAGTCCGGTGGTAATGGTTACCAAAAAGGATGGCACCTGTCGATTCTGTATAGATTACAGGAGACTAAATGGGATTACGAGGAAGAATGCCTACCCCTTGCCACGCATTGACGAAAGTCTGGATTCCTTGGGAGGCAATCACTGGTTTAGTACCTTAGATCTCCAGTCAGGGTACTGGCAGATTGGGATGCACCCAGAGGATAAGGAAAAGACAGCGTTCACAACCCACAGGGGGTTGTTTGAGTTCAATGTAATGCCATTTGGCTTATGCAATGCTCCGGCTACTTTCGAGAATATGATGGAGACAATGCTAAGGGGATTGTTGTGGAAAAACTGTCTAGTTTATCTAGACGACATCATAGTTTTCGGAAAAACTCGGGAGGAGTGTCTATCAAATTTGACCAAGGTGATGGATCGACTGAGATCCTACAACCTTAGACTGAAAGCTAAGAAATGCAAGTTCTTCAGGCAATCAGTGGAATATCTGGGCCGAATAGTCAGTGGCACAGGTATTTCGGCGGATCCAGGGAAATTGGAGGCAGTAGCTAGTTGGGCAACGCCAAAGGACCAGAAAGAAGTGAGGTCATTTTTGGGCTTTTGCTCATACTACCGCGATTTCATTCCCGGATTTGCTGAGGTGTCGGCTCCTTTACAGGCGCTAGTAGTAGGAAAAAGGAAAGGAATGTTGAAGCTACCACCGTTTATTTTGACGGAATCAGCTGGACAGGCTTTTCAGAAGCTGAAGGAGTTATTCACGGTAACTCCTGTGCTGAGCTATCCTACTGAGGGTGATCAGTTCATCCTAGACACCGACGCTAGCAACGATAGCATAGGCGCTGTCTTATCCCAAGTGCAAGAGGGTAAGGAAGTGCCCTTGGCATTTGCTAGCAACAGCTTGAGTAAAACTCAACGCAATTATTGCACCACCAAGAGAGAGAGTTGTTGGCCATAGTAGTATACACAAAGAAATTCCGCCATTATTTGTATGGTGGGAATTTTATTCTACGAACAGACGATTCATCCTTGAGATGGCTCCTTAATTTCAAGGAGGCAGATGGGATGATGGGTAGATGGGTCTCCGCGTTGTCTGAATTAGGGATAGAGAATACCCAGATTCAGCATCGGAGCGGAGTGAAGCACGTAAATGCGGATTGTTTGTCTAGGAGACCAATCCGAAGATGTGCAAGAATAGACTGTGAAGACTGTGGCATACATAATGCGTTGGTGGCTCCAATAATGAATTTTGATCCAGCCTGGGAAGAGAACTTGGTGTTTTGGTCGGCGGAGTCCATACTTGAAGCTCAGCAGGAAGACGAAGGTATCAATATGATACGGAATCTGATCCTGGAGAGAGCTGCTCGTCCCGTCAGACCTGCTCTGTCATTAGAATGTGTGGAAGTAAGGAACATAGTGGGCCAATGGTCGCAGTTGGTAGTGCGAGACGGCCTATTGTGTAGATGGAAAACTCTTGAAGGCAAAGCCAGGAGGAGGCTACAGATAGTCTTGCCAGCTTCTCTGAGATGGGAAGTATTCGAGTTTTTCCATGGTCATCAGACTTCCGCTCATTTTGGCAGGAAACGGACTTTGGACAAACTAGCGAGGAGATATTACTGGCCTGGGATGTCTAAGGACGTAATACGTTGGTTGAGTGAATGCCCGACGTGTTGCCTGGTGAAGCCGGGCCCTGGGAAAGGTAAAACATCTCTCAGACAAGAACTGTTCGGAGTCAGATTTGCGAGGATAGCCATTGATATAATCACTGGCTTCCAGACTACTCCAAACTCCAACGTGTGCATGATGGTGGTACAAGACTACTATACAAAGTACGTGAAGGTGATCCCAATGAAGGATCACACGGCATTAACTTGCGCACAAGCTTTGGTTGAGGAGTGGGTACTAACATTTGGCGCACCTCTCATGTTACATTCAGACCAGGGTAGGGAGTTTGAATCGCGTCTCTTTCAAGGGATGCTGGAAGAATTGGCCATAGTTAAGACACGCACTAATCCGTACCGACCGCAGTCGGATGGGATGGTTGAGAGATTCAACCGCACGTTGATTCAGGGGCTGACCACGCTGGTTAATTCTAATCAGGATGACTGGGACACGTTTTCCCAGTATGTGGCTCATGCATACAACGGTACAGTGCATGCTTCAACTGGCTGCACTCCTAACAGCCTGGTATTTGGATCTGAGATCATAATGCCTGCAGATTTGGTCTTTGGCAGTGTACTGCGGAGGAAGGATGTTCCATGCCGAGTGGCATTTGCGGAGTCTCTGCGCAGAGAATTGCGGGAAGGCTATGCATTGGTGAGAGGCCACTTGAAGAAAGCGGCCATCCATCAGAAAGTAGGGTATGATACAGGCTTGAGAGAGAGGATGTATGTAGTTGGACAGAAGGTGGTGAGATTGAAACCACCTGTGCATGGAAAAATCTCGAAAGGTTGGGATGGGCCATTTGAGGTGACAAAAGTAATATCGGATGTTACTGTGTTGTTGAAGAATGTGAAAGGCAAGATAGTTGCAGGCCATGTAGATCGCCTGAAGCCTTGGCTAGGTCGCCGGCCCGGCGATGAGAATGAGCCTTTGGTAGAAGTGCCAATGCCCCAACCCAGGTGGGTGCGTAAGACACAGGTTCCGGCACCCCCGCCTACAAAGAAGACTAGAAAAGCAACGCCAGCTAAAAAAGTCGATGGTAGGAAGAAGAAGAAGAAGAAGTTAGTTACTGAAAAGGAAACTAGAGAGGTTCCTCCAGTAATTGGGAAGAAGAAACCCCAAGGACCCATACGTAGAAGTGCTCGTATAGCGGGTCGAGGTGCTGTTACGTAAGAACGGCGGGGCTGGGTTTGTTTGTTATGGTCTCCAAGGATTTACCCGGTAAACCCCGGAAAGTTGCGTAACTGGTGCTAATTGTCAAAAACACAACGAGAAATACCGGATTTTATTCTTTAGTCTTTGTGACGGGAATAATGGTGAAATTGACCAGTAGATGGCATTGGGGTACCCAACGTTCTGCTTTACTAAAGTTAGTTTTGAATGTTTACATGCTATGGTCTGTGAGTTGGTTTCCCATTTAGTACTTGTCGTGATGGTTTCGGATTAAAATCCAATCAAACCTAGTCAGTAATTTTTCTAAGGATAATATGAGGATCCTAATAAGAAATATTATGTGAAAAGGACGGGTGTAGAACTCGTTCTAACAACATGAGAATGGGACTCATACGTCTTCCGAATTTGTTCGGACAACCAAAGAAATTTACTTTGACACATATTTTTTTATAATGTTTGTTTAAAGAGCGTTCTAAAGTTCATAAGCTATAATTAATACAGCCTTGACGAACTAAAGAACTGCTATTACTTGAAATGATGTGTAAAATACAATCCGAGATAACCCGGCGAAGATTGCAACTACTACGCAGTTTACTTCGCTACCCGGTTTTCTTCGGATAATACCGGATAACTTCTTCGGGAAGGGCTATCCGGTACCCGTGATACTTTGCGCTTGGATGCGCACGCATGCTGGTTTGGCGCGGAAAGCGTCAGTCCTGCACATACCGTTGGAGAGGGTGGATGCGAAGGCACCTCTCTCCGCGTATGTAATCAGCGGTTAGAACATCTACATGTGAGGGAGAGAGGAGACACTAAAGTGAGGTAGTACAGGAGGACACTTTTGTAACAATTTTCCTGATTCTACTACTCATTTAAGCTCATTTTAAGAGTGGGCTCCTCTGGGCCGCCCTCTGTGTAGTTATCATGGCGGATAACTATCAGTCGGGAGACTCCCATAGAAGGAGTCACTCGACGGAAGTTACCCCTCTGTTGCAGGAACAGAGAGAGTTGTTAGCTTTGGGGGACCTGGAGTCAACAGCTCCGGTCGATTGTAATCTTCCAAAACAATTTCGGGAAGCGGATTTACCTAGATTCGTGTATCAACCACCGACTAAGATGAAGAATAGGGGTGTGAAACGCCGAAATCACAGTAATATCTCCGAGATAAGGAAAACTGAACAGGTTAAAACCACACAGTATCTCCTAGCTCGGGGAGAACATGTAAGGAAACTGGTAGATATGGGTTTATCAGTGGCGCAGGCTAGGGGGTTCGTGTCAGGGCCGGGGTTAAAAGGACTCGAGGCCGGGGGATTCCCCTTGTTCCAGGTTGGGAATATTGCGTCACCACCTTCTTCGGGAGTGACCCGGACTGACCCGAATATGCCCGGGATACCGGTGCACTCGGTCAGTCACGCTCCAGTGGGTGCTCCGTGGGGTTCTATGTCGTATGACCGTGCGGATGGTTTACATCCGGTGCATGGTAACTTTGTACCCGATTGGAATGCCCCTAAACTCCGGAACGTATTCCAGCCATGGCAGTAATGCATTTAGCAGCTAAATTTGAGAAATTTAAGCCGGATGCAGTAATTCCTGGGAGTAAGATATGCAGGGGGGCATACATCCAAGAATTAGATAAATTCAACGAGAAGAAATGTACTAAGCTATTCAGACCTCCTTCCGATAATTCTAAGTCCAAACCCTATACAGGGGCGGTTACTGGGGAGATAGGGAGCCGAGCTAGGCTACCATCCTACGAAGATACAGAGAGGGATATGGAGTTCTGGTTAGAGCATACTAGTTCAGGGGCACATCAAGCTTACAAGTTCTGGGATGAGGTTATAAAGCAAAGTATGGGGACATACAGGGCTGCCGACCTCTCCAACGAGGATAGGGACCGGTTGAAATGGGCCTGGATGACATTTGTCCCACCAGGTATGCCTACTTATAAATCTGGTAGAGGTTGGAGAGTAGGTTCGGGGCAGTGCCCATTCAATGAGTGTATGGATAGAAATCCAATGGCCGAGTATTTGGACCTGTACCAGTTCGCACGACATCTAGTGGAGTTCCACGGGCACTCCAAAATGATGTGGCAGTGCCGGTCCAAGTCTAATCGCTCAGTCAAATGTATGAAAGATGGTGAACCTTTCAGCACATCTAGAAAGGGTTGTATGGTAAGACATTTGGTAGATGTACACCATATGAAGGCTGAAACTGCCATGTCCAATCTAGATATTCTCGAGAATAGCCCGGAGGCCTTAGGACTCACGGACAGAGAAAAGTGTGTGAGGGTACCGCAGGGGTTGGCATACACCTTGGTGTTCAACCATAACCCGAGGAGGTTGTGGCTGAATCGAAAGGCGTGGCCATACTACATTCAGGACTTTCCAGAGAAAGCCTCTGATTATCATAGTAAAATGGAGTTGGCCACTCCTCCCAAAGGTAAAATGTTGTCTGAAGGTAAAACTGTGGACCAGGGAGTGTATACTCCTGTCTCGGTTACCTTAGGAGAGATGCGGACCACAGGTTCAGAGGAGTCCTCAGCTTCTGCTGGGTTAGACTCATCACCTGACGGCCGATCTACCCCAACCAAAAGACGTGCTCCAGGGTCTTCCTGTGGGTTTAGTAGGAACACTACTGAATCCAACAAGGAGGGCTCTGGCGGATCATTACCGAGGGTTGCTGTTAGCCCAAGGCTAGCCATAGAGGAGAAAATGGTAAATGACCTGTTGGCTTCTCCTGTAGGGGAGGAGGATGACTGTGTATTTGTGGGACAGGAGGTAATACCTCCTACCACAATCTCTGAAGCTAGAGGGAACCCGGGAGTATCAAGGAAGATATTAAAGACAGAAAATACTTCTACTGATAGTCAAGGGTATGTAACAGGGAAGATAGAGTCAGTAAGTGGGAAAGAGGATTCCAAATCTAAGATGATCTATAGAACGATTGATTTCCAATCTGAGGGAGACGATTGGGTGGACCAGAAATTCACCCCACCCACAGGCAGGGTTCAATCAAGTAAAATAGAGATGAGGAAGGAACAGGAGATTGGTCGTAGACTATCCTCCGTTCCATCACCATCTACCTGTATGGGGGGTCTCTCATTGAACTCTCCATCACCTGGAGTGGGTGAGGAAGATATCTCTTTGGAGTCGGTCCCTCTGCCTAAGCTGACTGGTGATATTGATCACCCTGAGAATATTAGTATCAGGAATCTTCTGAAAGAACAGTATGTCACTGGACTGAAAAGTTCATTTGACACACTGGATCTCGCTTGTCAACTAGCTCTGCAAGGGGCTAGGGCTCAAGCTGAGCAATTGGTAAAAGAAAGTCGTTTGGCCGAATTAGAGAAAGTGGAGACTGCGAAAGCAGAACTCCTATCTAAAATGTCCAAAATGACTGAGGAGAATGAAGCCCTCAAACGACAGTTGGGACAACGAGATAACATGGTAGCAACCTCTAGCAGAATTGTAGACGATTTGAGATTGAACATTGAAAAATCTCGTATGGAAAGTCAATTTTTAATTGACGATCTCAAAGTCAAGTTGGATCGCAGTAAGGATATGGTCAGTTCTGCTGAACATAAGCTAACTGCTGCCAGGACTGAAATTAGTCTAAAAACCAAAGTTATTCGGAAGTTAGAACACGAAATTGGTGGTCTAACAGAGGAATTTTCTAGCTTTAAAAAGGAAGCTCAGCAGAACGATGACTTCTATGAAGAGTTGGCTGAGTTTTTCGAAGATTGCTATGAGATACCATTGTCAAGTTGGTACGACGAGAGTGTGTACAGGGTTGAACGGTGTTCTGCCCCTCTTCCCTTAGGATTTGACGGTGATGCATACGCACAAAGGTTGAGAGCTGACTCCAAGGCTAGTGATATCCCTCGGAGTCCTCCACCTCCACCTGCAGGGGACGAGACGCACCTGGCTGACTGCAGTTACGTGGCTGCCACCTCCATGGCCTGTGGGTCATCGGAGTTGGTTCCTGTGACGTCTGTTCCTGTGACGTCCGTTGCTGTGACGTCTGTTCCGGTGTCACCTGTCCCTGTGACGTCTGTTGCTGTGACGTCTGTTCCTGTGTCACCTGTCTCGGTGACACCTGTTGCTGTGACGTCCACCTCTGTGTCGTCTGATGCTAAGACGATGCAGTATACTACAATGGGGGTGGACACAACCGTGTCTTCCCTTGAGACTATGGATACTCCAGCCGGGGTGTCCACTCTAGCGAGGATGGTGGTGAATGAACTGCAGACAGAGTCACCTAACTCGACACCTGTCTCAACACCAATACTCGACACCACCTCTTGTCAGTCACCTTACCAGATAACGGAAAGTGAGACTAGAGAGGCGGTTCAGATACTGATGGAGCTGACCGATGCAATTACAGAGGCTGACCTACGTCTGTCTATCCGTGATGCCGAGGCGCTTATGGCTCCTGAAAACGAACTTGAACAATCCATGATGGTGGATCCTCCAATGGACCTACCTGTGACGACTGGTTCTGTGTCAGGGAACCATCGTCCATCTACCCTGGACATTCCTATATCCATGGCGAGTGTACCTATGAGTACTCAAGTGCATTTTCCTAACTCTGACGCTTTGCAGCTAGGGTCTGGGATGGACATATCCATTGAGATGAGTGACATCCGATCTAGTGAATGCATGTCGCCAGTGTCCAGAAATGAAGAACTTTTGCTGAGTGGCGAGTCATAAAAACATTCCCAGTTGCAGCATATATGGAACCTCTACCATGTGTCGTCATCAAGGTTGAACTTTTGCAGTAGTGGGGTTATTAGTGCACCACGGACCGTATGATGCTTTAAAATACCATAGACTATGGGTCACAAGATGACTATATATATATATATATATTTATAAAAGACTGAGATGACAAGAACAGTGGATCATTATCACCTATTTATGAAAAGACTTTGATATGATCTAGATTTGCAGTTGTCGTCATATAAGAAGAAACTGTTAAAACCATCACCAAAGAGTGTTCTATTTTGCCATAAGACAGTATTTGTAAAACGGGTTCTGTTTGATTTGATGACATGTGCTATAGGTATGATTATTGTATGCCGATTGTGATACTCTGAATTAACCGTCCAATGAGTAAGGGTATAAGGGACTGGATCCTGATGATACCTGCTGAAGTGAAAGGTTACTTGACTGCATTCGTACTATGTGTAGATCTGTGGTAATAACATATCAATGAACCTGAAAAACGTGAAATTTATTCAGGTACTGAGAGTGGAAATTGCGTAAGTTGTTATGGAGATCCGTAGGTTCTCGTTGATTACTTTCAGAAGGAAGGTATCAAGTGAGGAGCCGGATCATTCTATTTTTCAGCTTACTGCGTTTTTGATCTTTGAACTGAATGTGGATACTAATTCTCCCTGAAACGTTGAAGTATGTTACCATGACACTTGATCTGATTGCTTTTAGCATTCCTATATGGAGAATGTCACTTGTGTTATTGTGTAGAGTACATCAAAAAGGACACCTATGTGACCATGGTTTGCATAAGGTTTTGAAGTCCTTGATTGGATTGAAACTGCATTTACCGGATCTACGCTATATGTTCATTTATTCCAAAAATATTGATCTTTCAAACCTTACTCTGGCACGTAAAGCGAGTGAGTCTATTCAAATAGACGGGTTGGATCAAGGTTTACTATAGAGTCGACACTTGCCACCTTTTTTGTTTCCAATATGTCTCGTACTAAAAATTGGTAACTTTTAAGGAGAAGTGCTCATATTGATCTGTATGTATACGATACCTGTTGTAACAAATCGTTTTCGATAAGACATGGTTAGTATACGATAAGTATGTCTTAAAGGTTTTATATATTTTTTTATGATATATAGTCAAGTTTGTTTTATAGGGCTTGACTGGCTGTGTGGAGTTTATCCTCTTAGTCCCATAAATCATGACTGTTATTGAAGGATGATACTCGATTATTGTGTAACTGGATCCTGATGGTTGATATGATTGACGTTAATATCAAAAAGGATGAATACATATCTATGATACCCAAGAAATATATTAGTGGTTCTGATAGAAAGAGTTACGCTTGTCTCCACTATGTATGTGTTTGGAGACAATATATTTGTTTTTTTGGGTTGTTTGGAGATAAAATTTGTCATTGTATCAAGGTAGTATAATAATACTGCACTTTGTGCCGCTATTTAGACGCTGTGATATTGTCTGAAGGGGGCTAGTGTAGTGGGTCGCCGCTGTACTATTTCTATGGAACCAGTTTGAGTTATATTTGGTATATGTGTTGTCGTGTATCCAGGCCGCACTCCTGTCTACTGCCGAGTATAAGGTTATATAAGCCCACACCTGAGGATTGGTGGAGCGCGGCCTGGTTATGTGCATTGAGCCGTGACCGCCACGTGTCACCCGACATATCTCGGGTACAGTGTCGGCTCGGATGCACCGGCGCGTGGTTACCCGGAGTTCCTCGGGAACTCAAGTGTTTACGAGTAATGGGGAGAATTACATAACGACCAGTACATAAGACCTGGGGTTCTGCTAATCGAGGACCCAGTCTTGCTGCGCACTTCGGCCAGCTCGACTGCTCCACAACAGAGCTTCCCCGAACTCTGTTGTACCTTTTAGGCCTAGTCCTGTCGCTGCTTCCACCTTGGTCACCCTGCGTCTTTCTCTGTTCCACCCTCTGGGGGAACTAGAGGAGATAGACGCATTGGTGTACAACTCCGGGTACAGAACTCCCTCTGTGGAGTCTGATCCAAGTGGAGTTAACCAAGATGGAAGAGAGCCTTGGAACTCGGGAATTATGTACTAGACCGTGAGCGTATACCTCCTGTATGTTCATATGACCACTGGTGTTCAGAAGCCTATTTGATTATTGCTATCCGTCTGTATGATTACGAGCCGTATGTCAGAATGAATAAAGTGTAATTTCTGAACAACCTATTTTCGAATCTGGAGTTTTTCATAGCCGATGTCTATCTTAGAATAGCCAACAGCTACACTGGTGCCGTGACCACTTTGGGTAAGTATTGATTTACATTTATTTTTTCATTTTTCTTTCTGAAATTGAGAGGTAAGCTCTTATATGTTTGAACCAGAATTGGTAGGTTTCAAGGATAGTTATTACAGGTTGCTTTTGTGTGGTGAAGATATGTCAGATACAGAGGTACCTCCCCCGTCGGTTACTAACCAAGGGGAGGGTATGCGTCCTAGATTACGATCTAGGGTGAGGTTTAATGCTAGGCAGAAGGTGCATACGTTCAATCAGAATAGGGATATTGGACATGGAGGGGAAGATGAAGCCCACGAGGTGAGATCTGAGGATTCACAAGGGGACCCTCCGGCGAAACGTCCAGCTCTGGAACCAGATAGGGAAATGGGAGGACAGGTCCAGGTGAGAGATACATCACGAGAGGATGTGATGCTTGGACCGGTTACCATGGAAGATATTGGAGAAGATAGTGACTCTAGTATACCTAGTCTGGAGGGTACAGTAGATATACCAGTGAGATGGGAACGTAGACCAGTACCCACTGTAGAAGCAGTGGAAGGGACTAGAGTGGTAGTCCCAGTCAGTCAGGAAGGAGTTGAGGTTGTCAAAAGAGACGACCTAGTGGAAACTCCTGAGGAAGGGGAAGAGACAGCTGAGGTAATCTCCAGGGGAGATGTGATCTCCAGAGGAGATAAGCTGTTCCCAGATCCTTTTAGGTTGACAATACCCGGTCTAGAGGTTCCACCTTATGAACCCAGGGAGAGGTTGAGCCTGGATGACATAAGGACGCTCAGATTGAGAAATGAGCATGAGCATATGAAGGAAGGGATAAGGCTAGAGGAAGAATCCCTCAGAAAGTTGAAGGAGGAAAGGGAAGCTTTCGAAAAGAGTTTTTTGGCAAAAAGGTCGGGAAACATTGGGGAACATGCAGCTCAGATAAAACATCTGGAACAAATTTCTGTCAATGTGGGTCTACTTGAAGGTACTGAAGTCAGACTGAAGTCTGAGACAGAGAAGCTAGTGGTGCGGAATAAAGAAATTAGTTCCGAGATTCTGGCAAGACAGTTAGCAGAGTATGATGAGTTGTTGAAGAAACAGGATAGTAAGTTAGGGGAGTTAGAAGCACTAGCTCAGCAAGCTGAGAATCACATGGTGAACAAACTAGAACCAGAAGAGACTAAGGTAAATAGGGACTCGGTGGGAAAAGCACAAGAGGTGTCTAGAGATGAGACCTTTGTGACTGCCGACGAGCCCTCAGTATTTATAGTCAGTACAGCGGAGGAGGTAGTGAAACCACCTGCCACTGAGGATCTAGATAGTTCCATGGTGATACATACAGCTGACATGTTATCCAGTGTGAGTGGACATTCATCCATGCATGGCAGTAAGTTTGATAAGAATGAGGAGTTCATGTTAGAACTGTGTGGTAGAGTTGAAAAGCTGTTTCAGGAGAAGTTAGATTGCTTTCTTGAAGAAACAGAGTCAGTGAGTGTGGAGAATGACACTAAGAGAGAAAAGGGAGACGTTCCGGTAGCACAGGCTACAGGGAATAAGCCTCCTGTGGGACCAGTTAACACTGCTCCAGCTCCAGGTGCTCATTCTACTCCAGCTCCAGGGACAAGGCAAGTTCCTACAGTTCCGGTAAATGTGTCTACGGTAGGTAGACCAGGTTTGCCCAGGGGAGCAAACATGAATGCTCGGCCGCCAGGTCAAGGGAATCTGGCAGGGCCTAACACCTCCTATGGGGGATGGAGCAATGTGGGACCGGATAACTGTTATGGGAACGCGAGGCCTATGTTCAATATACCACCTCCCCCATTACCTGGCAGTCATGTAACTCCAGGAAGCATGTATACACCAAGGACCGGAGGTACTAATCAGAGTGGGACACCCTATCAACATAGGGGAAATATGTCAATGGAAGATGAGGCAGTGTTCCAGAACAATCCAGCAATTAGAAGATTGGGGATTGATGCGGTACCGAATGACGTGGGGAACTTTAAGGCAGTGGACTATGCTTTGAGTCAGGCTGATATACCGTTGAGAACGGGAATGACACCTGTGAAGAAGCAGGCTATCAAGATGAAGCAGTATGATGGCTCGGTTCCATGGAGGAAATGGTTCACACGATTTTCAGCAGATATGAGACATAATGGTTGGGAAGGCGATGAGTGCCTTGCAGCTTTGTCATGGTGTCTGCGGGATGGTCCTGGTGATCCCGCCCTAACAAGCTTTGAATTAAGCGGGGGAAGAACGTACAAGGGATTAGTGGAAACAGCTTCTTGGGCTTTGGGTTCCACATCCGGTGCGGATCCCGCATCTGAGCTAGAGGCAAGAGTTCAGAAGCCCGGTGAGGGGCACAGACAGTTTGGAATGGCTCTCAGAGTGCTAGCAGCAGAAGCATTTGCATCTATGAGTCCAAGTGATCCATGGCTGGTAAGGAAGTTGTCCAGCCTGTATATAGATGGACTTAAGGACGAGAGATTGTCAAGCGAGATTGCTTCACAGTGGAAGACCACTATGTCACTAGCAGATATCTTCGAGCTTACAGAAGATGCTCTGAGAAAGAGGAAGCTGTTGAAAACTGTAGAGGCAGCCCCTGTAGCAGTAATAGAGATGCCCGTAGAGGAGGTTGAACTGGCTACAGAGGGTGTGCAAGAGGTGGCAGCTATAGATCCTAAATGGAAGGGACGTCATTCTTTTTATGTAAGACGAAAGGCTCCAGGATCAGACGCTCAAGCGCCAGAGGAGGGTGCATTGAAGACCATGATTGGGAAAGTCATGGAGGAGCGTAGTAAAGCTGAGAAGGCTGAGAAGGTCGCAACTCGTGGTCGCGGTAAGGGGAAACCCAACAAAGACACGAAATGCTACAATTGTGGGAAGAAGGGTCACTTTGCAAGGACATGTTGGTCCAAGGATACCAGGAATGTATCATCGGTCGAGAAACAAAAAGACGGACCCTCTTCTGACCAAAGCCCACCACCGGCGGAAAACTAACAGGGGTTGTTGTCGATGACAAGATAACAACCCCGCCTGTGATTGTCAAAGGTACTATCAGGGGAGAATCAAAAGATTCCATTTCATGGGAACTGCTGGGGTTAGCCGCACCTGAGTCTGATCCGCCAGGTGGAGATGGGCCCCAGGGAACGGACGAGAAGGGTGTTGAAGATTTAGCTCATCTGGACACCGTCCGTAGAATTGAGTTGGCGGAAGAAGTGGAAAGGTTTTGTGCTTCGCGACTCAAACCCGATGATCCTATAGTTAAGTTTCTCAACTCGAGGGGATATGACTTGGGCGGTGAAACTGGAATCCAGAGATTTGCCTTGCAACCTTCTCCTTTACAAGGGAAGAGATGGTACTTGCCTGTGCAGATTCAGGGCTGCTTGGGGGAATTTCTGATCGATACTGGAGCTAGTCACTCCATGATGGGTCACCATTTTTTCAAGAAGCTCGCAGGTCTGTTGACTAACCCTGTGGGGTCTGGGTCGGTCAGAAGTGCTGATGGATCTCATATGCGGACACATGGCAGACAGGTGATACCCTTCTGGGTGAATCAACATTCATTTGTTGTTTCAACAACTGTGGCTGAATTGACGGATGAGGGAATCTTGGGAGTAGATTTTTGTTCTCTGTATGGAGCGGTATTGGATAGTGTGACAGGGGAACTCACTCTTCGATATCCACAAGAGATGAAAGTCCAGTGTGTGCTCCGCCGGATTTCAGGCGTCTCGTCTGTCTCTCAGACAGTGCGAATTCCTCCCCGCCATGTATGCAATGTAGTTGTATACTGCCGGGAAATGGAATTTGACCGCATGGGTGTGGTGGAACCGAATCAGCAGCATTTAAGTAAGCTGGGGTTGGTTTCCACCAGTGCCTTAGTGCAGAGTTCACGACGAACAGTAGTACCAGTCAGTAATATGACTTTTCAGGATGTGTACCTGGAAAAAGGGACGACCTTTGGGGACGTAACATATGCTGACGTGGTAGGAAGAGCTGACTCACCGGAAGTAGAGTTAGCAGTAAAGAGAGCAGTGGAAATAGGAGCTTTGGATCCATCCGCTATGCCAGTGGTATTGCAAGACACTGGGGAGCAGGATAGGAAGGAAGGATATGGATTACCACTGCATCTTTTACCATTAGTAACAGATAGCCACTTGGAGACGGAAGAGGACAAAGAGAGTCTGGCTCAGCTATTGTGCGAGAATGCAGACTTGTTCTCTGCTCCAGGGGAGCAATTGGGTAGAACTGACCGAGTAACTCATCGGATAGACACCGGTTCTAGCCAACCATTGCGCTTGCCATACCGGCGCCTGCCTTTGTCTAAGAAACAGGCATTGGAGGATGAGGTAGACAAGATGTTAGGGGAAGGGATAATGAGGCCCTCAGATAGTCCATGGGCTAGTCCGGTGGTAATGGTTACCAAAAAGGATGGCACCTGTCGATTCTGTATAGATTACAGGAGACTAAATGGGATTACGAGGAAGAATGCCTACCCCTTGCCACGCATTGACGAAAGTCTGGATTCCTTGGGAGGCAATCACTGGTTTAGTACCTTAGATCTCCAGTCAGGGTACTGGCAGATTGGGATGCACCCAGAGGATAAGGAAAAGACAGCGTTCACAACCCACAGGGGGTTGTTTGAGTTCAATGTAATGCCATTTGGCTTATGCAATGCTCCGGCTACTTTCGAGAATATGATGGAGACAATGCTAAGGGGATTGTTGTGGAAAAACTGTCTAGTTTATCTAGACGACATCATAGTTTTCGGAAAAACTCGGGAGGAGTGTCTATCAAATTTGACCAAGGTGATGGATCGACTGAGATCCTACAACCTTAGACTGAAAGCTAAGAAATGCAAGTTCTTCAGGCAATCAGTGGAATATCTGGGCCGAATAGTCAGTGGCACAGGTATTTCGGCGGATCCAGGGAAATTGGAGGCAGTAGCTAGTTGGGCAACGCCAAAGGACCAGAAAGAAGTGAGGTCATTTTTGGGCTTTTGCTCATACTACCGCGATTTCATTCCCGGATTTGCTGAGGTGTCGGCTCCTTTACAGGCGCTAGTAGTAGGAAAAAGGAAAGGAATGTTGAAGCTACCACCGTTTATTTTGACGGAATCAGCTGGACAGGCTTTTCAGAAGCTGAAGGAGTTATTCACGGTAACTCCTGTGCTGAGCTATCCTACTGAGGGTGATCAGTTCATCCTAGACACCGACGCTAGCAACGATAGCATAGGCGCTGTCTTATCCCAAGTGCAAGAGGGTAAGGAAGTGCCCTTGGCATTTGCTAGCAACAGCTTGAGTAAAACTCAACGCAATTATTGCACCACCAAGAGAGAGAGTTGTTGGCCATAGTAGTATACACAAAGAAATTCCGCCATTATTTGTATGGTGGGAATTTTATTCTACGAACAGACCATTCATCCTTGAGATGGCTCCTTAATTTCAAGGAGGCAGATGGGATGATGGGTAGATGGATCTCCGCGTTGTCTGAATTAGGGATAGAGAATACCCAGATTCAGCATCGGAGCGGAGTGAAGCACGTAAATGCGGATTGTTTGTCTAGGAGACCAATCCGAAGATGTGCAAGAATAGACTGTGAAGACTGTGGCATACATAATGCGTTGGTGGCTCCAATAATGAATTTTGATCCAGCCTGGGAAGAGAACTTGGTGTTTTGGTCGGCGGAGTCCATACTTGAAGCTCAGCAGGAAGACGAAGGTATCAATATGATACGGAATCTGATCCTGGAGAGAGCTGCTCGTCCCGTCAGACCTGCTCTGTCATTAGAATGTGTGGAAGTAAGGAACATAGTGGGCCAATGGTCGCAGTTGGTAGTGCGAGACGGCCTATTGTGTAGATGGAAAACTCTTGAAGGCAAAGCCAGGAGGAGGCTACAGATAGTCTTGCCAGCTTCTCTGAGATGGGAAGTATTCGAGTTTTTCCATGGTCATCAGACTTCCGCTCATTTTGGCAGGAAACGGACTTTGGACAAACTAGCGAGGAGATATTACTGGCCTGGGATGTCTAAGGACGTAATACGTTGGTTGAGTGAATGCCCGACGTGTTGCCTGGTGAAGCCGGGCCCTGGGAAAGGTAAAACATCTCTCAGACAAGAACTGTTCGGAGTCAGATTT
Source organism: Harmothoe impar (assembly GCA_947462335.1). Classification (NCBI taxonomy): domain Eukaryota; kingdom Metazoa; phylum Annelida; class Polychaeta; order Phyllodocida; family Polynoidae; genus Harmothoe; species Harmothoe impar. The sequence goes on from CANHQG010000243.1 coordinate 25,101, forward strand.
GCGAGGATAGCCATTGATATAATCACTGGCTTCCAGACTACTCCAAACTCCAACGTGTGCATGATGGTGGTACAAGACTACTATACAAAGTACGTGAAGGTGATCCCAATGAAGGATCACACGGCATTAACTTGCGCACAAGCTTTGGTTGAGGAGTGGGTACTAACATTTGGCGCACCTCTCATGTTACATTCAGACCAGGGTAGGGAGTTTGAATCGCGTCTCTTTCAAGGGATGCTGGAAGAATTGGCCATAGTTAAGACACGCACTAATCCGTACCGACCACAGTCGGATGGGATGGTTGAGAGATTCAACCGCACGTTGATTCAGGGGCTGACCACGCTGGTTAATTCTAATCAGGATGACTGGGACACGTTTTCCCAGTATGTGGCTCATGCATACAACGGTACAGTGCATGCTTCAACTGGCTGCACTCCTAACAGCCTGGTATTTGGATCTGAGATCATAATGCCTGCAGATTTGGTCTTTGGCAGTGTACTGCAGAGGAAGGATGTTCCATGCCGAGTGGCATTTGCGGAGTCTCTGCGCAGAGAATTGCGGGAAGGCTATGCATTGGTGAGAGGCCACTTGAAGAAAGCGGCCATCCATCAGAAAGTAGGGTATGATACAGGCTTGAGAGAGAGGATGTATGTAGTTGGACAGAAGGTGGTGAGATTGAAACCACCTGTGCATGGAAAAATCTCGAAAGGTTGGGATGGGCCATTTGAGGTGACAAAAGTAATATCGGATGTTACTGTGTTGTTGAAGAATGTGAAAGGCAAGATAGTTGCAGGCCATGTAGATCGCCTGAAGCCTTGGCTAGGTCGCCGGCCCGGCGATGAGAATGAGCCTTTGGTAGAAGTGCCAATGCCCCAACCCAGGTGGGTGCGTAAGACACAGGTTCCGGCACCCCCGCCTACAAAGAAGACTAGAAAAGCAACGCCAGCTAAAAAAGTCGATGGTAGGAAGAAGAAGAAGAAGTTAGTTACTGAAAAGGAAACTAGAGAGGTTCCTCCAGTAATTGGGAAGAAGAAACCCCAAGGACCCATACGTAGAAGTGCTCGTATAGCGGGTCGAGGTGCTGTTACGTAAGAACGGCGGGGCTGGGTTTGTTTGTTATGGTTACCCGGAATAGTTCGGGTCTCCAAGGATTTACCCGGTAAACCCCGGAAAGTTGAGTAACTGGTGCTAATTGTCAAAAACACAACGAGAAATACCGGATTTTATTCTTTAGTCTTTGTGACGGGAATAATGGTGAAATTGACCAGTAGATGGCATTGGGGTACCCAACGTTCTGCTTTACTAAAGTTAGTTTTGAATGTTTACATGCTATGGTCTGTGAGTTGGTTTCCCATTTAGTACTTGTCGTGATGGTTTCGGATTAAAATCCAATCAAACCTAGTCAGTAATTTTTCTAAGGATAATATGAGGATCCTAATAAGAAATATTATGTGAAAAGGACGGGTGTAGAACTCGTTCTAACAACATGAGAATGGGACTCATACGTCTTCCGAATTTGTCCGGACAACCAAAGAAATTTACTTTGACACATATTTTTTTATAATGTTTGTTTAAAGAGCGTTCTAAAGTTCATAAGCTATAATTAATACAGCCTTGACGAACTAAAGAACTGCTATTACTTGAAATGATGTGTAAAATACAATCCGAGATAACCCGGCGAAGATTGCAACTACTACGCAGTTTACTTCGCTACCCGGTTTTCTTCGGATAATACCGGATAACTTCTTCGGGAAGGGCTATCCGGTACCCGTGATACTTTGCGCTTGGATGCGCACGCATGCTGGTTTGGCGCGGAAAGCGTCAGTCCTGCACATACCGTTGGAGAGGGTGGATGCGAAGGCACCTCTCTCCGCGTATGTAATCAGCGGTTAGAACATCTACATGTGAGGGAGAGAGGAGACACTAAAGTGAGGTAGTACAGGAGGACACTTTTGTAACAATTTTCCTGATTCTACTACTCATTTAAGCTCATTTTAAGAGTGGGCTCCTCTGGGCCGCCCTCTGTGTAGTTATCATGGCGGATAACTATCAGTCGGGAGACTCCCATAGAAGGAGTCACTCGACGGAAGTTACCCCTCTGTTGCAGGAACAGAGAGAGTTGTTAGCTTTGGGGGACCTGGAGTCAACAGCTCCGGTCGATTGTAATCTTCCAAAACAATTTCGGGAAGCGGATTTACCTAGATTCGTGTATCAACCACCGACTAAGATGAAGAATAGGGGTGTGAAACGCCGAAATCACAGTAATATCTCCGAGATAAGGAAAACTGAACAGGTTAAAACCACACAGTATCTCCTAGCTCGGGGAGAACATGTAAGGAAACTGGTAGATATGGGTTTATCAGTGGCGCAGGCTAGGGGGTTCGTGTCAGGGCCGGGGTTAAAAGGACTCGAGGCCGGGGGATTCCCCTTGTTCCAGGTTGGGAATATTGCGTCACCACCTTCTTCGGGAGTGACCCGGACTGACCCGAATATGCCCGGGATACCGGTGCACTCGGTCAGTCACGCTCCAGTGGGTGCTCCGTGGGGTTCTATGTCGTATGACCGTGCGGATGGTTTACATCCGGTGCATGGTAACTTTGTACCCGATTGGAATGCCCCTAAACTCCGGAACGTATTCCAGCCATGGCAGTAATGCATTTAGCAGCTAAATTTGAGAAATTTAAGCCGGATGCAGTAATTCCTGGGAGTAAGATATGCAGGGGGGCATACATCCAAGAATTAGATAAATTCAACGAGAAGAAATGTACTAAGCTATTCAGACCTCCTTCCGATAATTCTAAGTCCAAACCCTATACAGGGGCGGTTACTGGGGAGATAGGGAGCCGAGCTAGGCTACCATCCTACGAAGATACAGAGAGGGATATGGAGTTCTGGTTAGAGCATACTAGTTCAGGGGCACATCAAGCTTACAAGTTCTGGGATGAGGTTATAAAGCAAAGTATGGGGACATACAGGGCTGCCGACCTCTCCAACGAGGATAGGGACCGGTTGAAATGGGCCTGGATGACATTTGTCCCACCAGGTATGCCTACTTATAAATCTGGTAGAGGTTGGAGAGTAGGTTCGGGGCAGTGCCCATTCAATGAGTGTATGGATAGAAATCCAATGGCCGAGTATTTGGACCTGTACCAGTTCGCACGACATCTAGTGGAGTTCCACGGGCACTCCAAAATGATGTGGCAGTGCCGGTCCAAGTCTAATCGCTCAGTCAAATGTATGAAAGATGGTGAACCTTTCAGCACATCTAGAAAGGGTTGTATGGTAAGACATTTGGTAGATGTACACCATATGAAGGCTGAAACTGCCATGTCCAATCTAGATATTCTCGAGAATAGCCCGGAGGCCTTAGGACTCACGGACAGAGAAAAGTGTGTGAGGGTACCGCAGGGGTTGGCATACACCTTGGTGTTCAACCATAACCCGAGGAGGTTGTGGCTGAATCGAAAGGCGTGGCCATACTACATTCAGGACTTTCCAGAGAAAGCCTCTGATTATCATAGTAAAATGGAGTTGGCCACTCCTCCCAAAGGTAAAATGTTGTCTGAAGGTAAAACTGTGGACCAGGGAGTGTATACTCCTGTCTCGGTTACCTTAGGAGAGATGCGGACCACAGGTTCAGAGGAGTCCTCAGCTTCTGCTGGGTTAGACTCATCACCTGACGGCCGATCTACCCCAACCAAAAGACGTGCTCCAGGGTCTTCCTGTGGGTTTAGTAGGAACACTACTGAATCCAACAAGGAGGGCTCTGGCGGATCATTACCGAGGGTTGCTGTTAGCCCAAGGCTAGCCATAGAGGAGAAAATGGTAAATGACCTGTTGGCTTCTCCTGTAGGGGAGGAGGATGACTGTGTATTTGTGGGACAGGAGGTAATACCTCCTACCACAATCTCTGAAGCTAGAGGGAACCCGGGAGTATCAAGGAAGATATTAAAGACAGAAAATACTTCTACTGATAGTCAAGGGTATGTAACAGGGAAGATAGAGTCAGTAAGTGGGAAAGAGGATTCCAAATCTAAGATGATCTATAGAACGATTGATTTCCAATCTGAGGGAGACGATTGGGTGGACCAGAAATTCACCCCACCCACAGGCAGGGTTCAATCAAGTAAAATAGAGATGAGGAAGGAACAGGAGATTGGTCGTAGACTATCCTCCGTTCCATCACCATCTACCTGTATGGGGGGTCTCTCATTGAACTCTCCATCACCTGGAGTGGGTGAGGAAGATATCTCTTTGGAGTCGGTCCCTCTGCCTAAGCTGACTGGTGATATTGATCACCCTGAGAATATTAGTATCAGGAATCTTCTGAAAGAACAGTATGTCACTGGACTGAAAAGTTCATTTGACACACTGGATCTCGCTTGTCAACTAGCTCTGCAAGGGGCTAGGGCTCAAGCTGAGCAATTGGTAAAAGAAAGTCGTTTGGCCGAATTAGAGAAAGTGGAGACTGCGAAAGCAGAACTCCTATCTAAAATGTCCAAAATGACTGAGGAGAATGAAGCCCTCAAACGACAGTTGGGACAACGAGATAACATGGTAGCAACCTCTAGCAGAATTGTAGACGATTTGAGATTGAACATTGAAAAATCTCGTATGGAAAGTCAATTTTTAATTGACGATCTCAAAGTCAAGTTGGATCGCAGTAAGGATATGGTCAGTTCTGCTGAACATAAGCTAACTGCTGCCAGGACTGAAATTAGTCTAAAAACCAAAGTTATTCGGAAGTTAGAACACGAAATTGGTGGTCTAACAGAGGAATTTTCTAGCTTTAAAAAGGAAGCTCAGCAGAACGATGACTTCTATGAAGAGTTGGCTGAGTTTTTCGAAGATTGCTATGAGATACCATTGTCAAGTTGGTACGACGAGAGTGTGTACAGGGTTGAACGGTGTTCTGCCCCTCTTCCCTTAGGATTTGACGGTGATGCATACGCACAAAGGTTGAGAGCTGACTCCAAGGCTAGTGATATCCCTCGGAGTCCTCCACCTCCACCTGCAGGGGACGAGACGCACCTGGCTGACTGCAGTTACGTGGCTGCCACCTCCATGGCCTGTGGGTCATCGGAGTTGGTTCCTGTGACGTCTGTTCCTGTGACGTCCGTTGCTGTGACGTCTGTTCCGGTGTCACCTGTCCCTGTGACGTCTGTTGCTGTGACGTCTGTTCCTGTGTCACCTGTCTCGGTGACACCTGTTGCTGTGACGTCCACCTCTGTGTCGTCTGATGCTAAGACGATGCAGTATACTACAATGGGGGTGGACACAACCGTGTCTTCCCTTGAGACTATGGATACTCCAGCCGGGGTGTCCACTCTAGCGAGGATGGTGGTGAATGAACTGCAGACAGAGTCACCTAACTCGACACCTGTCTCAACACCAATACTCGACACCACCTCTTGTCAGTCACCTTACCAGATAACGGAAAGTGAGACTAGAGAGGCGGTTCAGATACTGATGGAGCTGACCGATGCAATTACAGAGGCTGACCTACGTCTGTCTATCCGTGATGCCGAGGCGCTTATGGCTCCTGAAAACGAACTTGAACAATCCATGATGGTGGATCCTCCAATGGACCTACCTGTGACGACTGGTTCTGTGTCAGGGAACCATCGTCCATCTACCCTGGACATTCCTATATCCATGGCGAGTGTACCTATGAGTACTCAAGTGCATTTTCCTAACCCTGACGCTTTGCAGCTAGGGTCTGGGATGGACATATCCATTGAGATGAGTGACATCCGATCTAGTGAATGCATGTCGCCAGTGTCCAGAAATGAAGAACTTTTGCTGAGTGGCGAGTCATAAAAACATTCCCAGTTGCAGCATATATGGAACCTCTACCATGTGTCGTCATCAAGGTTGAACTTTTGCAGTAGTGGGGTTATTAGTGCACCACGGACCGTATGATGCTTTAAAATACCATAGACTATGGGTCACAAGATGACTATATATATATATATATATTTATAAAAGACTGAGATGACAAGAACAGTGGATCATTATCACCTATTTATGAAAAGACTTTGATATGATCTAGATTTGCAGTTGTCGTCATATAAGAAGAAACTGTTAAAACCATCACCAAAGAGTGTTCTATTTTGCCATAAGACAGTATTTGTAAAACGGGTTCTGTTTGATTTGATGACATGTGCTATAGGTATGATTATTGTATGCCGATTGTGATACTCTGAATTAACCGTCCAATGAGTAAGGGTATAAGGGACTGGATCCTGATGATACCTGCTGAAGTGAAAGGTTACTTGACTGCATTCGTACTATGTGTAGATCTGTGGTAATAACATATCAATGAACCTGAAAAACGTGAAATTTATTCAGGTACTGAGAGTGGAAATTGCGTAAGTTGTTATGGAGATCCGTAGGTTCTCGTTGATTACTTTCAGAAGGAAGGTATCAAGTGAGGAGCCGGATCATTCTATTTTTCAGCTTACTGCGTTTTTGATCTTTGAACTGAATGTGGATACTAATTCTCCCTGAAACGTTGAAGTATGTTACCATGACACTTGATCTGATTGCTTTTAGCATTCCTATATGGAGAATGTCACTTGTGTTATTGTGTAGAGTACATCAAAAAGGACACCTATGTGACCATGGTTTGCATAAGGTTTTGAAGTCCTTGATTGGATTGAAACTGCATTTACCGGATCTACGCTATATGTTCATTTATTCCAAAAATATTGATCTTTCAAACCTTACTCTGGCACGTAAAGCGAGTGAGTCTATTCAAATAGACGGGTTGGATCAAGGTTTACTATAGAGTCGACACTTGCCACCTTTTTTGTTTCCAATATGTCTCGTACTAAAAATTGGTAACTTTTAAGGAGAAGTGCTCATATTGATCTGTATGTATACGATACCTGTTGTAACAAATCGTTTTCGATAAGACATGGTTAGTATACGATAAGTATGTCTTAAAGGTTTTATATATTTTTTTATGATATATAGTCAAGTTTGTTTTATAGGGCTTGACTGGCTGTGTGGAGTTTATCCTCTTAGTCCCATAAATCATGACTGTTATTGAAGGATGATACTCGATTATTGTGTAACTGGATCCTGATGGTTGATATGATTGACGTTAATATCAAAAAGGATGAATACATATCTATGATACCCAAGAAATATATTAGTGGTTCTGATAGAAAGAGTTACGCTTGTCTCCACTATGTATGTGTTTGGAGACAATATATTTGTTTTTTTGGGTTGTTTGGAGATAAAATTTGTCATTGTATCAAGGTAGTATAATAATACTGCACTTTGTGCCGCTATTTAGACGCTGTGATATTGTCTGAAGGGGGCTAGTGTAGTGGGTCGCCGCTGTACTATTTCTATGGAACCAGTTTGAGTTATATTTGGTATATGTGTTGTCGTGTATCCAGGCCGCACTCCTGTCTACTGCCGAGTATAAGGTTATATAAGCCCACACCTGAGGATTGGTGGAGCGCGGCCTGGTTATGTGCATTGAGCCGTGACCGCCACGTGTCACCCGACATATCTCGGGTACAGTGTCGGCTCGGATGCACCGGCGCGTGGTTACCCGGAGTTCCTCGGGAACTCAAGTGTTTACGAGTAATGGGGAGAATTACATAACGACCAGTACATAAGACCTGGGGTTCTGCTAATCGAGGACCCAGTCTTGCTGCGCACTTCGGCCAGCTCGACTGCTCCACAACAGAGCTTCCCCGAACTCTGTTGTACCTTTTAGGCCTAGTCCTGTCGCTGCTTCCACCTTGGTCACCCTGCGTCTTTCTCTGTTCCACCCTCTGGGGGAACTAGAGGAGATAGACGCATTGGTGTACAACTCCGGGTACAGAACTCCCTCTGTGGAGTCTGATCCAAGTGGAGTTAACCAAGATGGAAGAGAGCCTTGGAACTCGGGAATTATGTACTAGACCGTGAGCGTATACCTCCTGTATGTTCATATGACCACTGGTGTTCAGAAGCCTATTTGATTATTGCTATCCGTCTGTATGATTACGAGCCGTATGTCAGAATGAATAAAGTGTAATTTCTGAACAACCTATTTTCGAATCTGGAGTTTTTCATAGCCGATGTCTATCTTAGAATAGCCAACAGCTACACTGGTGCCGTGACCACTTTGGGTAAGTATTGATTTACATTTATTTTTTCATTTTTCTTTCTGAAATTGAGAGGTAAGCTCTTATATGTTTGAACCAGAATTGGTAGGTTTCAAGGATAGTTATTACAGGTTGCTTTTGTGTGGTGAAGATATGTCAGATACAGAGGTACCTCCCCCGTTGGTTACTAACCAAGGGGAGGGTATGCGTCCTAGATTACGATCTAGGGTGAGGTTTAATGCTAGGCAGAAGGTGCATACGTTCAATCAGAATAGGGAAATTGGACATGGAGGGGAAGATGAAGCCCACGAGGTGAGATCTGAGGATTCACAAGGGGACCCTCCGGCGAAACGTCCAGCTCTGGAACCAGATAGGGAAATGGGAGGACAGGTCCAGGTGAGAGATACATCACGAGAGGATGTGATGCTTGGACCGGTTACCATGGAAGATATTGGAGAAGATAGTGACTCTAGTATACCTAGTCTGGAGGGTACAGTAGATATACCAGTGAGATGGGAACGTAGACCAGTACCCACTGTAGAAGCAGTGGAAGGGACTAGAGTGGTAGTCCCAGTCAGTCAGGAAGGAGTTGAGGTTGTCAAAAGAGACGACCTAGTGGAAACTCCTGAGGAAGGGGAAGAGACAGCTGAGGTAATCTCCAGGGGAGATGTGATCTCCAGAGGAGATAAGCTGTTCCCAGATCCTTTTAGGTTGACAATACCCGGTCTAGAGGTTCCACCTTATGAACCCAGGGAGAGGTTGAGCCTGGATGACATAAGGACGCTCAGATTGAGAAATGAGCATGAGCATATGAAGGAAGGGATAAGGCTAGAGGAAGAATCCCTCAGAAAGTTGAAGGAGGAAAGGGAAGCTTTCGAAAAGAGTTTTTTGGCAAAAAGGTCGGGAAACATTGGGGAACATGCAGCTCAGATAAAACATCTGGAACAAATTTCTGTCAATGTGGGTCTACTTGAAGGTACTGAAGTCAGACTGAAGTCTGAGACAGAGAAGCTAGTGGTGCGGAATAAAGAAATTAGTTCCGAGATTCTGGCAAGACAGTTAGCAGAGTATGATGAGTTGTTGAAGAAACAGGATAGTAAGTTAGGGGAGTTAGAAGCACTAGCTCAGCAAGCTGAGAATCACATGGTGAACAAACTAGAACCAGAAGAGACTAAGGTAAATAGGGACTCGGTGGGAAAAGCACAAGAGGTGTCTAGAGATGAGACCTTTGTGACTGCCGACGAGCCCTCAGTATTTATAGTCAGTACAGCGGAGGAGGTAGTGAAACCACCTGCCACTGAGGATCTAGATAGTTCCATGGTGATACATACAGCTGACATGTTATCCAGTGTGAGTGGACATTCATCCATGCATGGCAGTAAGTTTGATAAGAATGAGGAGTTCATGTTAGAACTGTGTGGTAGAGTTGAAAAGCTGTTTCAGGAGAAGTTAGATTGCTTTCTTGAAGAAACAGAGTCAGTGAGTGTGGAGAATGACACTAAGAGAGAAAAGGGAGACGTTCCGGTAGCACAGGCTACAGGGAATAAGCCTCCTGTGGGACCAGTTAACACTGCTCCAGCTCCAGGTGCTCATTCTACTCCAGCTCCAGGGACAAGGCAAGTTCCTACAGTTCCGGTAAATGTGTCTACGGTAGGTAGACCAGGTTTGCCCAGGGGAGCAAACATGAATGCTCGGCCGCCAGGTCAAGGGAATCTGGCAGGGCCTAACACCTCCTATGGGGGATGGAGCAATGTGGGACCGGATAACTGTTATGGGAACGCGAGGCCTATGTTCAATATACCACCTCCCCCATTACCTGGCAGTCATGTAACTCCAGGAAGCATGTATACACCAAGGACCGGAGGTACTAATCAGAGTGGGACACCCTATCAACATAGGGGAAATATGTCAATGGAAGATGAGGCAGTGTTCCAGAACAATCCAGCAATTAGAAGATTGGGGATTGATGCGGTACCGAATGACGTGGGGAACTTTAAGGCAGTGGACTATGCTTTGAGTCAGGCTGATATACCGTTGAGAACGGGAATGACACCTGTGAAGAAGCAGGCTATCAAGATGAAGCAGTATGATGGCTCGGTTCCATGGAGGAAATGGTTCACACGATTTTCAGCAGATATGAGACATAATGGTTGGGAAGGCGATGAGTGCCTTGCAGCTTTGTCATGGTGTCTGCGGGATGGTCCTGGTGATCCCGCCCTAACAAGCTTTGAATTAAGCGGGGGAAGAACGTACAAGGGATTAGTGGAAACAGCTTCTTGGGCTTTGGGTTCCACATCCGGTGCGGATCCCGCATCTGAGCTAGAGGCAAGAGTTCAGAAGCCCGGTGAGGGGCACAGACAGTTTGGAATGGCTCTCAGAGTGCTAGCAGCAGAAGCATTTGCATCTATGAGTCCAAGTGATCCATGGCTGGTAAGGAAGTTGTCCAGCCTGTATATAGATGGACTTAAGGACGAGAGATTGTCAAGCGAGATTGCTTCACAGTGGAAGACCACTATGTCACTAGCAGATATCTTCGAGCTTACAGAAGATGCTCTGAGAAAGAGGAAGCTGTTGAAAACTGTAGAGGCAGCCCCTGTAGCAGTAATAGAGATGCCCGTAGAGGAGGTTGAACTGGCTACAGAGGGTGTGCAAGAGGTGGCAGCTATAGATCCTAAATGGAAGGGACGTCATTCTTTTTATGTAAGACGAAAGGCTCCAGGATCAGACGCTCAAGCGCCAGAGGAGGGTGCATTGAAGACCATGATTGGGAAAGTCATGGAGGAGCGTAGTAAAGCTGAGAAGGCTGAGAAGGTCGCAACTCGTGGTCGCGGTAAGGGGAAACCCAACAAAGACACGAAATGCTACAATTGTGGGAAGAAGGGTCACTTTGCAAGGACATGTTGGTCCAAGGATACCAGGAATGTATCATCGGTCGAGAAACAAAAAGACGGACCCTCTTCTGACCAAAGCCCACCACCGGCGGAAAACTAACAGGGGTTGTTGTCGATGACAAGATAACAACCCCGCCTGTGATTGTCAAAGGTACTATCAGGGGAGAATCAAAAGATTCCATTTCATGGGAACTGCTGGGGTTAGCCGCACCTGAGTCTGATCCGCCAGGTGGAGATGGGCCCCAGGGAACGGACGAGAAGGGTGTTGAAGATTTAGCTCATCTGGACACCGTCCGTAGAATTGAGTTGGCGGAAGAAGTGGAAAGGTTTTGTGCTTCGCGACTCAAACCCGATGATCCTATAGTTAAGTTTCTCAACTCGAGGGGATATGACTTGGGCGGTGAAACTGGAATCCAGAGATTTGCCTTGCAACCTTCTCCTTTACAAGGGAAGAGATGGTACTTGCCTGTGCAGATTCAGGGCTGCTTGGGGGAATTTCTGATCGATACTGGAGCTAGTCACTCCATGATGGGTCACCATTTTTTCAAGAAGCTCGCAGGTCTGTTGACTAACCCTGTGGGGTCTGGGTCGGTCAGAAGTGCTGATGGATCTCATATGCGGACACATGGCAGACAGGTGATACCCTTCTGGGTGAATCAACATTCATTTGTTGTTTCAACAACTGTGGCTGAATTGACGGATGAGGGAATCTTGGGAGTAGATTTTTGTTCTCTGTATGGAGCGGTATTGGATAGTGTGACAGGGGAACTCACTCTTCGATATCCACAAGAGATGAAAGTCCAGTGTGTGCTCCGCCGGATTTCAGGCGTCTCGTCTGTCTCTCAGACAGTGCGAATTCCTCCCCGCCATGTATGCAATGTAGTTGTATACTGCCGGGAAATGGAATTTGACCGCATGGGTGTGGTGGAACCGAATCAGCAGCATTTAAGTAAGCTGGGGTTGGTTTCCACCAGTGCCTTAGTGCAGAGTTCACGACGAACAGTAGTACCAGTCAGTAATATGACTTTTCAGGATGTGTACCTGGAAAAAGGGACGACCTTTGGGGACGTAACATATGCTGACGTGGTAGGAAGAGCTGACTCACCGGAAGTAGAGTTAGCAGTAAAGAGAGCAGTGGAAATAGGAGCTTTGGATCCATCCGCTATGCCAGTGGTATTGCAAGACACTGGGGAGCAGGATAGGAAGGAAGGATATGGATTACCACTGCATCTTTTACCATTAGTAACAGATAGCCACTTGGAGACGGAAGAGGACAAAGAGAGTCTGGCTCAGCTATTGTGCGAGAATGCAGACTTGTTCTCTGCTCCAGGGGAGCAATTGGGTAGAACTGACCGAGTAACTCATCGGATAGACACCGGTTCTAGCCAACCATTGCGCTTGCCATACCGGCGCCTGCCTTTGTCTAAGAAACAGGCATTGGAGGATGAGGTAGACAAGATGTTAGGGGAAGGGATAATGAGGCCCTCAGATAGTCCATGGGCTAGTCCGGTGGTAATGGTTACCAAAAAGGATGGCACCTGTCGATTCTGTATAGATTACAGGAGACTAAATGGGATTACGAGGAAGAATGCCTACCCCTTGCCACGCATTGACGAAAGTCTGGATTCCTTGGGAGGCAATCACTGGTTTAGTACCTTAGATCTCCAGTCAGGGTACTGGCAGATTGGGATGCACCCAGAGGATAAGGAAAAGACAGCGTTCACAACCCACAGGGGGTTGTTTGAGTTCAATGTAATGCCATTTGGCTTATGCAATGCTCCGGCTACTTTCGAGAATATGATGGAGACAATGCTAAGGGGATTGTTGTGGAAAAACTGTCTAGTTTATCTAGACGACATCATAGTTTTCGGAAAAACTCGGGAGGAGTGTCTATCAAATTTGACCAAGGTGATGGATCGACTGAGATCCTACAACCTTAGACTGAAAGCTAAGAAATGCAAGTTCTTCAGGCAATCAGTGGAATATCTGGGCCGAATAGTCAGTGGCACAGGTATTTCGGCGGATCCAGGGAAATTGGAGGCAGTAGCTAGTTGGGCAACGCCAAAGGACCAGAAAGAAGTGAGGTCATTTTTGGGCTTTTGCTCATACTACCGCGATTTCATTCCCGGATTTGCTGAGGTGTCGGCTCCTTTACAGGCGCTAGTAGTAGGAAAAAGGAAAGGAATGTTGAAGCTACCACCGTTTATTTTGACGGAATCAGCTGGACAGGCTTTTCAGAAGCTGAAGGAGTTATTCACGGTAACTCCTGTGCTGAGCTATCCTACTGAGGGTGATCAGTTCATCCTAGACACCGACGCTAGCAACGATAGCATAGGCGCTGTCTTATCCCAAGTGCAAGAGGGTAAGGAAGTGCCCTTGGCATTTGCTAGCAACAGCTTGAGTAAAACTCAACGCAATTATTGCACCACCAAGAGAGAGAGTTGTTGGCCATAGTAGTATACACAAAGAAATTCCGCCATTATTTGTATGGTGGGAATTTTATTCTACGAACAGACCATTCATCCTTGAGATGGCTCCTTAATTTCAAGGAGGCAGATGGGATGATGGGTAGATGGATCTCCGCGTTGTCTGAATTAGGGATAGAGAATACCCAGATTCAGCATCGGAGCGGAGTGAAGCACGTAAATGCGGATTGTTTGTCTAGGAGACCAATCCGAAGATGTGCAAGAATAGACTGTGAAGACTGTGGCATACATAATGCGTTGGTGGCTCCAATAATGAATTTTGATCCAGCCTGGGAAGAGAACTTGGTGTTTTGGTCGGCGGAGTCCATACTTGAAGCTCAGCAGGAAGACGAAGGTATCAATATGATACGGAATCTGATCCTGGAGAGAGCTGCTCGTCCCGTCAGACCTGCTCTGTCATTAGAATGTGTGGAAGTAAGGAACATAGTGGGCCAATGGTCGCAGTTGGTAGTGCGAGACGGCCTATTGTGTAGATGGAAAACTCTTGAAGGCAAAGCCAGGAGGAGGCTACAGATAGTCTTGCCAGCTTCTCTGAGATGGGAAGTATTCGAGTTTTTCCATGGTCATCAGACTTCCGCTCATTTTGGCAGGAAACGGACTTTGGACAAACTAGCGAGGAGATATTACTGGCCTGGGATGTCTAAGGACGTAATACGTTGGTTGAGTGAATGCCCGACGTGTTGCCTGGTGAAGCCGGGCCCTGGGAAAGGTAAAACATCTCTCAGACAAGAACTGTTCGGAGTCAGATTTGCGAGGATAGCCATTGATATAATCACTGGCTTCCAGACTACTCCAAACTCCAACGTGTGCATGATGGTGGTACAAGACTACTATACAAAGTACGTGAAGGTGATCCCAATGAAGGATCACACGGCATTAACTTGCGCACAAGCTTTGGTTGAGGAGTGGGTACTAACATTTGGCGCACCTCTCATGTTACATTCAGACCAGGGTAGGGAGTTTGAATCGCGTCTCTTTCAAGGGATGCTGGAAGAATTGGCCATAGTTAAGACACGCACTAATCCGTACCGACCGCAGTCGGATGGGATGGTTGAGAGATTCAACCGCACGTTGATTCAGGGGCTGACCACGCTGGTTAATTCTAATCAGGATGACTGGGACACGTTTTCCCAGTATGTGGCTCATGCATACAACGGTACAGTGCATGCTTCAACTGGCTGCACTCCTAACAGCCTGGTATTTGGATCTGAGATCATAATGCCTGCAGATTTGGTCTTTGGCAGTGTACTGCAGAGGAAGGATGTTCCATGCCGAGTGGCATTTGCGGAGTCTCTGCGCAGAGAATTGCGGGAAGGCTATGCATTGGTGAGAGGCCACTTGAAGAAAGCGGCCATCCATCAGAAAGTAGGGTATGATACAGGCTTGAGAGAGAGGATGTATGTAGTTGGACAGAAGGTGGTGAGATTGAAACCACCTGTGCATGGAAAAATCTCGAAAGGTTGGGATGGGCCATTTGAGGTGACAAAAGTAATATCGGATGTTACTGTGTTGTTGAAGAATGTGAAAGGCAAGATAGTTGCAGGCCATGTAGATCGCCTGAAGCCTTGGCTAGGTCGCCGGCCCGGCGATGAGAATGAGCCTTTGGTAGAAGTGCCAATGCCCCAACCCAGGTGGGTGCGTAAGACACAGGTTCCGGCACCCCCGCCTACAAAGAAGACTAGAAAAGCAACGCCAGCTAAAAAAGTCGATGGTAGGAAGAAGAAGAAGAAGTTAGTTACTGAAAAGGAAACTAGAGAGGTTCCTCCAGTAATTGGGAAGAAGAAACCCCAAGGACCCATACGTAGAAGTGCTCGTATAGCGGGTCGAGGTGCTGTTACGTAAGAACGGCGGGGCTGGGTTTGTTTGTTATGGTTACCCGGAATAGTTCGGGTCTCCAAGGATTTACCCGGTAAACCCCGGAAAGTTGCGTAACTGGTGCTAATTGTCAAAAACACAACGAGAAATACCGGATTTTATTCTTTAGTCTTTGTGACGGGAATAATGGTGAAATTGACCAGTAGATGGCATTGGGGTACCCAACGTTCTGCTTTACTAAAGTTAGTTTTGAATGTTTACATGCTATGGTCTGTGAGTTGGTTTCCCATTTAGTACTTGTCGTGATGGTTTCGGATTAAAATCCAATCAAACCTAGTCAGTAATTTTTCTAAGGATAATATGAGGATCCTAATAAGAAATATTATGTGAAAAGGACGGGTGTAGAACTCGTTCTAACAACATGAGAATGGGACTCATACGTCTTCCGAATTTGTTCGGACAACCAAAGAAATTTACTTTGACACATATTTTTTTATAATGTTTGTTTAAAGAGCGTTCTAAAGTTCATAAGCTATAATTAATACAGCCTTGACGAACTAAAGAACTGCTATTACTTGAAATGATGTGTAAAATACAATCCGAGATAACCCGGCGAAGATTGCAACTACTACGCAGTTTACTTCGCTACCCGGTTTTCTTCGGATAATACCGGATAACTTCTTCGGGAAGGGCTATCCGGTACCCGTGATACTTTGCGCTTGGATGCGCACGCATGCTGGTTTGGCGCGGAAAGCGTCAGTCCTGCACATACCGTTGGAGAGGGTGGATGCGAAGGCACCTCTCTCCGCGTATGTAATCAGCGGTTAGAACATCTACATGTGAGGGAGAGAGGAGACACTAAAGTGAGGTAGTACAGGAGGACACTTTTGTAACAATTTTCCTGATTCTACTACTCATTTAAGCTCATTTTAAGAGTGGGCTCCTCTGGGCCGCCCTCTGTGTAGTTATCATGGCGGATAACTATCAGTCGGGAGACTCCCATAGAAGGAGTCACTCGACGGAAGTTACCCCTCTGTTGCAGGAACAGAGAGAGTTGTTAGCTTTGGGGGACCTGGAGTCAACAGCTCCGGTCGATTGTAATCTTCCAAAACAATTTCGGGAAGCGGATTTACCTAGATTCGTGTATCAACCACCGACTAAGATGAAGAATAGGGGTGTGAAACGCCGAAATCACAGTAATATCTCCGAGATAAGGAAAACTGAACAGGTTAAAACCACACAGTATCTCCTAGCTCGGGGAGAACATGTAAGGAAACTGGTAGATATGGGTTTATCAGTGGCGCAGGCTAGGGGGTTCGTGTCAGGGCCGGGGTTAAAAGGACTCGAGGCCGGGGGATTCCCCTTGTTCCAGGTTGGGAATATTGCGTCACCACCTTCTTCGGGAGTGACCCGGACTGACCCGAATATGCCCGGGATACCGGTGCACTCGGTCAGTCACGCTCCAGTGGGTGCTCCGTGGGGTTCTATGTCGTATGACCGTGCGGATGGTTTACATCCGGTGCATGGTAACTTTGTACCCGATTGGAATGCCCCTAAACTCCGGAACGTATTCCAGCCATGGCAGTAATGCATTTAGCAGCTAAATTTGAGAAATTTAAGCCGGATGCAGTAATTCCTGGGAGTAAGATATGCAGGGGGGCATACATCCAAGAATTAGATAAATTCAACGAGAAGAAATGTACTAAGCTATTCAGACCTCCTTCCGATAATTCTAAGTCCAAACCCTATACAGGGGCGGTTACTGGGGAGATAGGGAGCCGAGCTAGGCTACCATCCTACGAAGATACAGAGAGGGATATGGAGTTCTGGTTAGAGCATACTAGTTCAGGGGCACATCAAGCTTACAAGTTCTGGGATGAGGTTATAAAGCAAAGTATGGGGACATACAGGGCTGCCGACCTCTCCAACGAGGATAGGGACCGGTTGAAATGGGCCTGGATGACATTTGTCCCACCAGGTATGCCTACTTATAAATCTGGTAGAGGTTGGAGAGTAGGTTCGGGGCAGTGCCCATTCAATGAGTGTATGGATAGAAATCCAATGGCCGAGTATTTGGACCTGTACCAGTTCGCACGACATCTAGTGGAGTTCCACGGGCACTCCAAAATGATGTGGCAGTGCCGGTCCAAGTCTAATCGCTCAGTCAAATGTATGAAAGATGGTGAACCTTTCAGCACATCTAGAAAGGGTTGTATGGTAAGACATTTGGTAGATGTACACCATATGAAGGCTGAAACTGCCATGTCCAATCTAGATATTCTCGAGAATAGCCCGGAGGCCTTAGGACTCACGGACAGAGAAAAGTGTGTGAGGGTACCGCAGGGGTTGGCATACACCTTGGTGTTCAACCATAACCCGAGGAGGTTGTGGCTGAATCGAAAGGCGTGGCCATACTACATTCAGGACTTTCCAGAGAAAGCCTCTGATTATCATAGTAAAATGGAGTTGGCCACTCCTCCCAAAGGTAAAATGTTGTCTGAAGGTAAAACTGTGGACCAGGGAGTGTATACTCCTGTCTCGGTTACCTTAGGAGAGATGCGGACCACAGGTTCAGAGGAGTCCTCAGCTTCTGCTGGGTTAGACTCATCACCTGACGGCCGATCTACCCCAACCAAAAGACGTGCTCCAGGGTCTTCCTGTGGGTTTAGTAGGAACACTACTGAATCCAACAAGGAGGGCTCTGGCGGATCATTACCGAGGGTTGCTGTTAGCCCAAGGCTAGCCATAGAGGAGAAAATGGTAAATGACCTGTTGGCTTCTCCTGTAGGGGAGGAGGATGACTGTGTATTTGTGGGACAGGAGGTAATACCTCCTACCACAATCTCTGAAGCTAGAGGGAACCCGGGAGTATCAAGGAAGATATTAAAGACAGAAAATACTTCTACTGATAGTCAAGGGTATGTAACAGGGAAGATAGAGTCAGTAAGTGGGAAAGAGGATTCCAAATCTAAGATGATCTATAGAACGATTGATTTCCAATCTGAGGGAGACGATTGGGTGGACCAGAAATTCACCCCACCCACAGGCAGGGTTCAATCAAGTAAAATAGAGATGAGGAAGGAACAGGAGATTGGTCGTAGACTATCCTCCGTTCCATCACCATCTACCTGTATGGGGGGTCTCTCATTGAACTCTCCATCACCTGGAGTGGGTGAGGAAGATATCTCTTTGGAGTCGGTCCCTCTGCCTAAGCTGACTGGTGATATTGATCACCCTGAGAATATTAGTATCAGGAATCTTCTGAAAGAACAGTATGTCACTGGACTGAAAAGTTCATTTGACACACTGGATCTCGCTTGTCAACTAGCTCTGCAAGGGGCTAGGGCTCAAGCTGAGCAATTGGTAAAAGAAAGTCGTTTGGCCGAATTAGAGAAAGTGGAGACTGCGAAAGCAGAACTCCTATCTAAAATGTCCAAAATGACTGAGGAGAATGAAGCCCTCAAACGACAGTTGGGACAACGAGATAACATGGTAGCAACCTCTAGCAGAATTGTAGACGATTTGAGATTGAACATTGAAAAATCTCGTATGGAAAGTCAATTTTTAATTGACGATCTCAAAGTCAAGTTGGATCGCAGTAAGGATATGGTCAGTTCTGCTGAACATAAGCTAACTGCTGCCAGGACTGAAATTAGTCTAAAAACCAAAGTTATTCGGAAGTTAGAACACGAAATTGGTGGTCTAACAGAGGAATTTTCTAGCTTTAAAAAGGAAGCTCAGCAGAACGATGACTTCTATGAAGAGTTGGCTGAGTTTTTCGAAGATTGCTATGAGATACCATTGTCAAGTTGGTACGACGAGAGTGTGTACAGGGTTGAACGGTGTTCTGCCCCTCTTCCCTTAGGATTTGACGGTGATGCATACGCACAAAGGTTGAGAGCTGACTCCAAGGCTAGTGATATCCCTCGGAGTCCTCCACCTCCACCTGCAGGGGACGAGACGCACCTGGCTGACTGCAGTTACGTGGCTGCCACCTCCATGGCCTGTGGGTCATCGGAGTTGGTTCCTGTGACGTCTGTTCCTGTGACGTCCGTTGCTGTGACGTCTGTTCCGGTGTCACCTGTCCCTGTGACGTCTGTTGCTGTGACGTCTGTTCCTGTGTCACCTGTCTCGGTGACACCTGTTGCTGTGACGTCCACCTCTGTGTCGTCTGATGCTAAGACGATGCAGTATACTACAATGGGGGTGGACACAACCGTGTCTTCCCTTGAGACTATGGATACTCCAGCCGGGGTGTCCACTCTAGCGAGGATGGTGGTGAATGAACTGCAGACAGAGTCACCTAACTCGACACCTGTCTCAACACCAATACTCGACACCACCTCTTGTCAGTCACCTTACCAGATAACGGAAAGTGAGACTAGAGAGGCGGTTCAGATACTGATGGAGCTGACCGATGCAATTACAGAGGCTGACCTACGTCTGTCTATCCGTGATGCCGAGGCGCTTATGGCTCCTGAAAACGAACTTGAACAATCCATGATGGTGGATCCTCCAATGGACCTACCTGTGACGACTGGTTCTGTGTCAGGGAACCATCGTCCATCTACCCTGGACATTCCTATATCCATGGCGAGTGTACCTATGAGTACTCAAGTGCATTTTCCTAACCCTGACGCTTTGCAGCTAGGGTCTGGGATGGACATATCCATTGAGATGAGTGACATCCGATCTAGTGAATGCATGTCGCCAGTGTCCAGAAATGAAGAACTTTTGCTGAGTGGCGAGTCATAAAAACATTCCCAGTTGCAGCATATATGGAACCTCTACCATGTGTCGTCATCAAGGTTGAACTTTTGCAGTAGTGGGGTTATTAGTGCACCACGGACCGTATGATGCTTTAAAATACCATAGACTATGGGTCACAAGATGACTATATATATATATATATTTATAAAAGACTGAGATGACAAGAACAGTGGATCATTATCACCTATTTATGAAAAGACTTTGATATGATCTAGATTTGCAGTTGTCGTCATATAAGAAGAAACTGTTAAAACCATCACCAAAGAGTGTTCTATTTTGCCATAAGACAGTATTTGTAAAACGGGTTCTGTTTGATTTGATGACATGTGCTATAGGTATGATTATTGTATGCCGATTGTGATACTCTGAATTAACCGTCCAATGAGTAAGGGTATAAGGGACTGGATCCTGATGATACCTGCTGAAGTGAAAGGTTACTTGACTGCATTCGTACTATGTGTAGATCTGTGGTAATAACATATCAATGAACCTGAAAAACGTGAAATTTATTCAGGTACTGAGAGTGGAAATTGCGTAAGTTGTTATGGAGATCCGTAGGTTCTCGTTGATTACTTTCAGAAGGAAGGTATCAAGTGAGGAGCCGGATCATTCTATTTTTCAGCTTACTGCGTTTTTGATCTTTGAACTGAATGTGGATACTAATTCTCCCTGAAACGTTGAAGTATGTTACCATGACACTTGATCTGATTGCTTTTAGCATTCCTATATGGAGAATGTCACTTGTGTTATTGTGTAGAGTACATCAAAAAGGACACCTATGTGACCATGGTTTGCATAAGGTTTTGAAGTCCTTGATTGGATTGAAACTGCATTTACCGGATCTACGCTATATGTTCATTTATTCCAAAAATATTGATCTTTCAAACCTTACTCTGGCACGTAAAGCGAGTGAGTCTATTCAAATAGACGGGTTGGATCAAGGTTTACTATAGAGTCGACACTTGCCACCTTTTTTGTTTCCAATATGTCTCGTACTAAAAATTGGTAACTTTTAAGGAGAAGTGCTCATATTGATCTGTATGTATACGATACCTGTTGTAACAAATCGTTTTCGATAAGACATGGTTAGTATACGATAAGTATGTCTTAAAGGTTTTATATATTTTTTTATGATATATAGTCAAGTTTGTTTTATAGGGCTTGACTGGCTGTGTGGAGTTTATCCTCTTAGTCCCATAAATCATGACTGTTATTGAAGGATGATACTCGATTATTGTGTAACTGGATCCTGATGGTTGATATGATTGACGTTAATATCAAAAAGGATGAATACATATCTATGATACCCAAGAAATATATTAGTGGTTCTGATAGAAAGAGTTACGCTTGTCTCCACTATGTATGTGTTTGGAGACAATATATTTGTTTTTTTGGGTTGTTTGGAGATAAAATTTGTCATTGTATCAAGGTAGTATAATAATACTGCACTTTGTGCCGCTATTTAGACGCTGTGATATTGTCTGAAGGGGGCTAGTGTAGTGGGTCGCCGCTGTACTATTTCTATGGAACCAGTTTGAGTTATATTTGGTATATGTGTTGTCGTGTATCCAGGCCGCACTCCTGTCTACTGCCGAGTATTTAACCAATAATGTATGGATATCCCCGAACGCAGGGTGTGTATACTTGAATAACGAACCGAGGTGCGTAGCACCGAGGTTGGTTATTCATGAATACACACCCTAAGTTCGGGGATATCCATATATTATTAGGTTTATTATACGATATTTCCATTCAAATGTCTTTAATTACCTTATATGAGTCCTAGTTTGGCCATTTTGAAGGATTATTGACTGAATATCACTCGTACGCCAGTAGCGCCATGTTGTTTTGAGCTCCCACCAACCCTGCTCGCTGATTGGTGGAGCCTGGTGACGTCATAGCCTCAATCTCCAGGGGATCAGTCATTATTTCAAATCCAACATACTCTCAGTGCTAACGTATAGGATTGTACTTACGCCGCGCGACCTGCTGCTTTAAAAACTAACTGCTCCCTCATACACTGCAATATACACAGCGTTTCCCTCCACAACCACCACAGCCGGATAGGCATGGCAGCTAGCGTCGCCGCCTCACACACCAAGGGTACCAGGATCGATCCTGGGTGGAAACGAACCTTTTTCAAAATGCCTATTTCTATGTGAAAAAAAGTCCCTAGAATTATTTTAACGAAAGGCTAAGTAAAGTCCAACTTCTACCTTTATAGTAAAAAAGAAATTAGAAAAAAATTTGGATTTTCAAAGAAACTAGACCAAAAAATGCCTTTTCTGCTGTAACTCGGTAAATAATGGTCCTACAGGGCTGGAAATCCGCCTGTAGACTCCTTGTTTCGCCACCTACCTCTACCAGCGCCTTCACGGCGTGGTGGTTAGCACATCGGACTTCAAGTCTTGATGTAGCGTGTTCGAGTCTCCATAGAACCTCGGATTTTATGGCTGCCGATTCCCATTCAGAATCGTTCTGATATTCAGGATATCAGAACGATTCTGAATTCCCCATTCAGAATCGTTCTGATATCCAGAATATCAGAACGATTGCACCCTCCCAAGTGTGCGCTATGCAGGAATATCAGAACGCGAATATCACCTAAAATGGTCGGTGTGCGCCCATATCGTATAATAAAAGGTTATATAAGCCCACACCTGAGGATTGGTGGAGCGCGGCCTGGTTATGTGCATTGAGCCGTGACCGCCACGTGTCACCCGACATATCTCGGGTACAGTGTCGGCTCGGATGCACCGGCGCGTGGTTACCCGGAGTTCCTCGGGAACTCAAGTGTTTACGAGTAATGGGGAGAATTACATAACGACCAGTACATAAGACCTGGGGTTCTGCTAATCGAGGACCCAGTCTTGCTGCGCACTTCGGCCAGCTCGACTGCTCCACAACAGAGCTTCCCCGAACTCTGTTGTACCTTTTAGGCCTAGTCCTGTCGCTGCTTCCACCTTGGTCACCCTGCGTCTTTCTCTGTTCCACCCTCTGGGGGAACTAGAGGAGATAGACGCATTGGTGTACAACTCCGGGTACAGAACTCCCTCTGTGGAGTCTGATCCAAGTGGAGTTAACCAAGATGGAAGAGAGCCTTGGAACTCGGGAATTATGTACTAGACCGTGAGCGTATACCTCCTGTATGTTCATATGACCACTGGTGTTCAGAAGCCTATTTGATTATTGCTATCCGTCTGTATGATTACGAGCCGTATGTCAGAATGAATAAAGTGTAATTTCTGAACAACCTATTTTCGAATCTGGAGTTTTTCATAGCCGATGTCTATCTTAGAATAGCCAACAGCTACACTGGTGCCGTGACTACTTTGGGTAAGTATTGATTTACATTTATTTTTTCATTTTTCTTTCTGAAATTGAGAGGTAAGCTCTTATATGTTTGAACCAGAATTGGTAGGTTTCAAGGATAGTTATTACAGGTTGCTTTTGTGTGGTGAAGATATGTCAGATACAGAGGTACCTCCCCCGTCGGTTACTAACCAAGGGGAGGGTATGCGTCCTAGATTACGATCTAGGGTGAGGTTTAATGCTAGGCAGAAGGTGCATACGTTCAATCAGAATAGGGAAATTGGACATGGAGGGGAAGATGAAGCCCACGAGGTGAGATCTGAGGATTCACAAGGGGACCCTCCGGCGAAACGTCCAGCTCTGGAACCAGATAGGGAAATGGGAGGACAGGTCCAGGTGAGAGATACATCACGAGAGGATGTGATGCTTGGACCGGTTACCATGGAAGATATTGGAGAAGATAGTGACTCTAGTATACCTAGTCTGGAGGGTACAGTAGATATACCAGTGAGATGGGAACGTAGACCAGTACCCACTGTAGAAGCAGTGGCAGGGACTAGAGTGGTAGTCCCAGTCAGTCAGGAAGGAGTTGAGGTTGTCAAAAGAGACGACCTAGTGGAAACTCCTGAGGAAGGGGAAGAGACAGCTGAGGTAATCTCCAGGGGAGATGTGATCTCCAGAGGAGATAAGCTGTTCCCAGATCCTTTTAGGTTGACAATACCCGGTCTAGAGGTTCCACCTTATGAACCCAGGGAGAGGTTGAGCCTGGATGACATAAGGACGCTCAGATTGAGAAATGAGCATGAGCATATGAAGGAAGGGATAAGGCTAGAGGAAGAATCCCTCAGAAAGTTGAAGGAGGAAAGGGAAGCTTTCGAAAAGAGTTTTTTGGCAAAAAGGTCGGGAAACATTGGGGAACATGCAGCTCAGATAAAACATCTGGAACAAATTTCTGTCAATGTGGGTCTACTTGAAGGTACTGAAGTCAGACTGAAGTCTGAGACAGAGAAGCTAGTGGTGCGGAATAAAGAAATTAGTTCCGAGATTCTTGCAAGACAGTTAGCAGAGTATGATGAGTTGTTGAAGAAACAGGATAGTAAGTTAGGGGAGTTAGAAGCACTAGCTCAGCAAGCTGAGAATCACATGGTGAACAAACTAGAACCAGAAGAGACTAAGGTAAATAGGGACTCGGTGGGAAAAGCACAAGAGGTGTCTAGAGATGAGACCTTTGTGACTGCCGACGAGCCCTCAGTATTTATAGTCAGTACAGCGGAGGAGGTAGTGAAACCACCTGCCACTGAGGATCTAGATAGTTCCATGGTGATACATACAGCTGACATGTTATCCAGTGTGAGTGGACATTCATCCATGCATGGCAGTAAGTTTGATAAGAATGAGGAGTTCATGTTAGAACTGTGTGGTAGAGTTGAAAAGCTGTTTCAGGAGAAGTTAGATTGCTTTCTTGAAGAAACAGAGTCAGTGAGTGTGGAGAATGACACTAAGAGAGAAAAGGGAGACGTTCCGGTAGCACAGGCTACAGGGAATAAGCCTCCTGTGGGACCAGTTAACACTGCTCCAGCTCCAGGTGCTCATTCTACTCCAGCTCCAGGGACAAGGCAAGTTCCTACAGTTCCGGTAAATGTGTCTACGGTAGGTAGACCAGGTTTGCCCAGGGGAGCAAACATGAATGCTCGGCCGCCAGGTCAAGGGAATCTGGCAGGGCCTAACACCTCCTATGGGGGATGGAGCAATGTGGGACCGGATAACTGTTATGGGAACGCGAGGCCTATGTTCAATATACCACCTCCCCCATTACCTGGCAGTCATGTAACTCCAGGAAGCATGTATACACCAAGGACCGGAGGTACTAATCAGAGTGGGACACCCTATCAACATAGGGGAAATATGTCAATGGAAGATGAGGCAGTGTTCCAGAACAATCCAGCAATTAGAAGATTGGGGATTGATGCGGTACCGAATGACGTGGGGAACTTTAAGGCAGTGGACTATGCTTTGAGTCAGGCTGATATACCGTTGAGAACGGGAATGACACCTGTGAAGAAGCAGGCTATCAAGATGAAGCAGTATGATGGCTCGGTTCCATGGAGGAAATGGTTCACACGATTTTCAGCAGATATGAGACATAATGGTTGGGAAGGCGATGAGTGCCTTGCAGCTTTGTCATGGTGTCTGCGGGATGGTCCTGGTGATCCCGCCCTAACAAGCTTTGAATTAAGCGGGGGAAGAACGTACAAGGGATTAGTGGAAACAGCTTCTTGGGCTTTGGGTTCCACATCCGGTGCGGATCCCGCATCTGAGCTAGAGGCAAGAGTTCAGAAGCCCGGTGAGGGGCACAGACAGTTTGGAATGGCTCTCAGAGTGCTAGCAGCAGAAGCATTTGCATCTATGAGTCCAAGTGATCCATGGCTGGTAAGGAAGTTGTCCAGCCTGTATATAGATGGACTTAAGGACGAGAGATTGTCAAGCGAGATTGCTTCACAGTGGAAGACCACTATGTCACTAGCAGATATCTTCGAGCTTACAGAAGATGCTCTGAGAAAGAGGAAGCTGTTGAAAACTGTAGAGGCAGCCCCTGTAGCAGTAATAGAGATGCCCGTAGAGGAGGTTGAACTGGCTACAGAGGGTGTGCAAGAGGTGGCAGCTATAGATCCTAAATGGAAGGGACGTCATTCTTTTTATGTAAGACGAAAGGCTCCAGGATCAGACGCTCAAGCGCCAGAGGAGGGTGCATTGAAGACCATGATTGGGAAAGTCATGGAGGAGCGTAGTAAAGCTGAGAAGGCTGAGAAGGTCGCAACTCGTGGTCGCGGTAAGGGGAAACCCAACAAAGACACGAAATGCT
The DNA here is from genome assembly GCA_947462335.1 of Harmothoe impar. Taxonomy (NCBI): domain Eukaryota; kingdom Metazoa; phylum Annelida; class Polychaeta; order Phyllodocida; family Polynoidae; genus Harmothoe; species Harmothoe impar. The sequence goes on from CANHQG010000243.1 coordinate 51,346, forward strand.
ACAATTGTGGGAAGAAGGGTCACTTTGCAAGGACATGTTGGTCCAAGGATACCAGGAATGTATCATCGGTCGAGAAACAAAAAGACGGACCCTCTTCTGACCAAAGCCCACCACCGGCGGAAAACTAACAGGGGTTGTTGTCGATGACAAGATAACAACCCCGCCTGTGATTGTCAAAGGTACTATCAGGGGAGAATCAAAAGATTCCATTTCATGGGAACTGCTGGGGTTAGCCGCACCTGAGTCTGATCCGCCAGGTGGAGATGGGCCCCAGGGAACGGACGAGAAGGGTGTTGAAGATTTAGCTCATCTGGACACCGTCCGTAGAATTGAGTTGGCGGAAGAAGTGGAAAGGTTTTGTGCTTCGCGACTCAAACCCGATGATCCTATAGTTAAGTTTCTCAACTCGAGGGGATATGACTTGGGCGGTGAAACTGGAATCCAGAGATTTGCCTTGCAACCTTCTCCTTTACAAGGGAAGAGATGGTACTTGCCTGTGCAGATTCAGGGCTGCTTGGGGGAATTTCTGATCGATACTGGAGCTAGTCACTCCATGATGGGTCACCATTTTTTCAAGAAGCTCGCAGGTCTGTTGACTAACCCTGTGGGGTCTGGGTCGGTCAGAAGTGCTGATGGATCTCATATGCGGACACATGGCAGACAGGTGATACCCTTCTGGGTGAATCAACATTCATTTGTTGTTTCAACAACTGTGGCTGAATTGACGGATGAGGGAATCTTGGGAGTAGATTTTTGTTCTCTGTATGGAGCGGTATTGGATAGTGTGACAGGGGAACTCACTCTTCGATATCCACAAGAGATGAAAGTCCAGTGTGTGCTCCGCCGGATTTCAGGCGTCTCGTCTGTCTCTCAGACAGTGCGAATTCCTCCCCGCCATGTATGCAATGTAGTTGTATACTGCCGGGAAATGGAATTTGACCGCATGGGTGTGGTGGAACCGAATCAGCAGCATTTAAGTAAGCTGGGGTTGGTTTCCACCAGTGCCTTAGTGCAGAGTTCACGACGAACAGTAGTACCAGTCAGTAATATGACTTTTCAGGATGTGTACCTGGAAAAAGGGACGACCTTTGGGGACGTAACATATGCTGACGTGGTAGGAAGAGCTGACTCACCGGAAGTAGAGTTAGCAGTAAAGAGAGCAGTGGAAATAGGAGCTTTGGATCCATCCGCTATGCCAGTGGTATTGCAAGACACTGGGGAGCAGGATAGGAAGGAAGGATATGGATTACCACTGCATCTTTTACCATTAGTAACAGATAGCCACTTGGAGACGGAAGAGGACAAAGAGAGTCTGGCTCAGCTATTGTGCGAGAATGCAGACTTGTTCTCTGCTCCAGGGGAGCAATTGGGTAGAACTGACCGAGTAACTCATCGGATAGACACCGGTTCTAGCCAACCATTGCGCTTGCCATACCGGCGCCTGCCTTTGTCTAAGAAACAGGCATTGGAGGATGAGGTAGACAAGATGTTAGGGGAAGGGATAATGAGGCCCTCAGATAGTCCATGGGCTAGTCCGGTGGTAATGGTTACCAAAAAGGATGGCACCTGTCGATTCTGTATAGATTACAGGAGACTAAATGGGATTACGAGGAAGAATGCCTACCCCTTGCCACGCATTGACGAAAGTCTGGATTCCTTGGGAGGCAATCACTGGTTTAGTACCTTAGATCTCCAGTCAGGGTACTGGCAGATTGGGATGCACCCAGAGGATAAGGAAAAGACAGCGTTCACAACCCACAGGGGGTTGTTTGAGTTCAATGTAATGCCATTTGGCTTATGCAATGCTCCGGCTACTTTCGAGAATATGATGGAGACAATGCTAAGGGGATTGTTGTGGAAAAACTGTCTAGTTTATCTAGACGACATCATAGTTTTCGGAAAAACTCGGGAGGAGTGTCTATCAAATTTGACCAAGGTGATGGATCGACTGAGATCCTACAACCTTAGACTGAAAGCTAAGAAATGCAAGTTCTTCAGGCAATCAGTGGAATATCTGGGCCGAATAGTCAGTGGCACAGGTATTTCGGCGGATCCAGGGAAATTGGAGGCAGTAGCTAGTTGGGCAACGCCAAAGGACCAGAAAGAAGTGAGGTCATTTTTGGGCTTTTGCTCATACTACCGCGATTTCATTCCCGGATTTGCTGAGGTGTCGGCTCCTTTACAGGCGCTAGTAGTAGGAAAAAGGAAAGGAATGTTAAAGCTACCACCGTTTATTTGGACGGAATCAGCTGGACAGGCTTTTCAGAAGCTGAAGGAGTTATTCACGGTAACTCCTGTGCTGAGCTATCCTACTGAGGGTGATCAGTTCATCCTAGACACCGACGCTAGCAACGATAGCATAGGCGCTGTCTTATCCCAAGTGCAAGAGGGTAAGGAAGTGCCCTTGGCATTTGCTAGCAACAGCTTGAGTAAAACTCAACGCAATTATTGCACCACCAAGAGAGAGAGTTGTTGGCCATAGTAGTATACACAAAGAAATTCCGCCATTATTTGTATGGTGGGAATTTTATTCTACGAACAGACCATTCATCCTTGAGATGGCTCCTTAATTTCAAGGAGGCAGATGGGATGATGGGTAGATGGATCTCCGCGTTGTCTGAATTAGGGATAGAGAATACCCAGATTCAGCATCGGAGCGGAGTGAAGCACGTAAATGCGGATTGTTTGTCTAGGAGACCAATCCGAAGATGTGCAAGAATAGACTGTGAAGACTGTGGCATACATAATGCGTTGGTGGCTCCAATAATGAATTTTGATCCAGCCTGGGAAGAGAACTTGGTGTTTTGGTCGGCGGAGTCCATACTTGAAGCTCAGCAGGAAGACGAAGGTATCAATATGATACGGAATCTGATCCTGGAGAGAGCTGCTCGTCCCGTCAGACCTGCTCTGTCATTAGAATGTGTGGAAGTAAGGAACATAGTGGGCCAATGGTCGCAGTTGGTAGTGCGAGACGGCCTATTGTGTAGATGGAAAACTCTTGAAGGCAAAGCCAGGAGGAGGCTACAGATAGTCTTGCCAGCTTCTCTGAGATGGGAAGTATTCGAGTTTTTCCATGGTCATCAGACTTCCGCTCATTTTGGCAGGAAACGGACTTTGGACAAACTAGCGAGGAGATATTACTGGCCTGGGATGTCTAAGGACGTAATACGTTGGTTGAGTGAATGCCCGACGTGTTGCCTGGTGAAGCCGGGCCCTGGGAAAGGTAAAACATCTCTCAGACAAGAACTGTTCGGAGTCAGATTTGCGAGGATAGCCATTGATATAATCACTGGCTTCCAGACTACTCCAAACTCCAACGTGTGCATGATGGTGGTACAAGACTACTATACAAAGTACGTGAAGGTGATCCCAATGAAGGATCACACGGCATTAACTTGCGCACAAGCTTTGGTTGAGGAGTGGGTACTAACATTTGGCGCACCTCTCATGTTACATTCAGACCAGGGTAGGGAGTTTGAATCGCGTCTACGTCTGCGCTCCTCTATCAGTTTCTCTCTTTTTCCTTCCATGTTAGTGTTAAACCATTGCTTTGTTTTCCTCTTGAAGCTCATCTTGTTTTCTGCAGTTTGCATGGCAAGTGGTAAGGCATTCCATAATACTTTACCCCTATACCTTAGGCTGTTTTTGAACTTGGCAGTGCGTGGGAAGGGCAGGAACATATTTCTTTTATGGTCACCTCTCGTTCTTCTTCTTCTTTGTGGGGGCCGGTTCTTTTTATTTTTACTATAGAATAATGACATAAGTAGTTCCTTTCTTCTTGGGTGTAGCATCGGAATTTCGCAGAGATCATGTAAATTTTCTATGGATTCCTCCCAGACCCGCACACGCCTTATACATCGCAGCATTCTGTTTTGACTAAGCTGCAGTTTGCCAGTTTGTTCCTTTACACATGAGTCTACTAAGAAAGAGCAGTAGTCATAGTGTGGGGTAACTGCCTGTTTGAACAATAATGTAGCATCATCATTAGATAAGAGGAAACATAGCTTTGCAAATTTAGTGGACATAAAATCATTTTTCTTCGCCATCTTGCTCACATGGGGTTTTATGCTGAGGAAGCTGTCTATGACTGCTCCTAGATAGTTGAAGGAGGAGACTTCAGCTATTTTCTTTTCTCCAATAAAAAAATTCCTGTTTGTACAAAATTTATAGTTGTGTTCTGCGCAGTGCCAGACTAACTTTGTTCTATATCACTATTACATCGGCGTATAACTTCATCCTGCAGTGTTTTGGAGCATCCATCAACGAATTAACAAAGAAAATGAAAAGAGTCGGGCGCAGGACGGACCCCTGCGGCACTCCAAATTTCACAGTGGCCTCGCTAGAAACCTTGCCATCAACTTTGGTTCTTTGACGACGATTTTTTAGATATGCATGCAACCAGAGGAGCAAAGTCCTATTTAGTTTGGCTAGTTTTAGCTGATGCAGTAAGAGGCTGTGGGAGATGCAATCAAAAGCCTTCCTCACGTCGATGTATATCGAGGCTACATAGTTGTGATTATTCCTGGCTGTAAAAAGATCAGTGATATAATCGAAAACTGCTTCAGCGGTGCTGTATCCCTGACGAAAGCCATATTGATTATTAGATAAAAAGTCTCCTTCATTTAGATATTTAATTAAATGTACTTGTATTAACTTTTCAAGTATTTTGCTCGGGATAGGTAAAATGGATATGGGCCGCCAATTTGAGACATCATGTAAATTTCCTGTTTTCGGTAGGGGGGATATCTGTGCAACCGTCCAGCTGTCCCGCAGGGATCCAGACATTACAGAGTACTCCAGTATGTGGTGAAAAACGTCGATGCCAAAAACCATGGCGTCCCGTATAACAGTAGCGCTTACATCAGCAATGCCAGACGTTTTGGTTATATCTATCTGCTTTACTAATTTTAAAATATCCTCTGGACTAAATGAAGGATAGGAGTCGTCTCCTTGCTGGTTTAAATAATCTTCGCCAGGTGGAATAAATTCCCTAACCAGGATATTTTTGGCAGCAAAAAGTTTCTGGCCGATTGTGCTAAAAAAGTTATTAATATATTCCGCATTATCATCCACGGCTTCTCCACTATATTTATCTATAAGGGCCGGTGGGGGATGCGTTTTTGGTAGCTTAAAAAAGGAGTTCATGCACTCCCAGAACTTCCTTGGATTGTTCTTGTAAAGCTCCAGCTTGCCCTTGACGTACCTGCCCTTAGCCTTCCTGATCATGGGGGTTATCTTACATCTCAGTTCCTTAGCCTTCCTCAAATCCTCGGCCCTTTTGTGTAAAAAAATTGTTGCATGTACCCGTTCCGTTCCTTGATTACCTCTGCAGTTTCAGGATCCATCCACTGATTTTTGTAATCTCGGTACCTGATTTCCTTTATTGGGCAGAGGTCGTCCAAGAAACACTTAATTTTCATTATTATTACATTCCATTTACCGTCTACACTAGCCTCCGCGTACATAGATTCCCAGTCTTGGGTTAATAAAAAATCTTTAAGACTATCTTTGTTGTATTTCTTGTAGCTTCTACCGGTGTAGGACAGGATTTCCTTTGGGTTTTGTGCCTTTTTTCTGCACGCAAACACGGGTGCATGATCACTTATTAAAATGGGAGCCACCCCTTTATCCATCACATACTTACAATTAGTCAGGATGTTATCAATTCCTGTGCCGTTATTCTATTTACTTTTATCGTTTGGTCTAGTAATATTGTTTATCAACCATCTCAAGTTATAACCTCTACAGAATTCCCTCAAAAGCTCAGTTTCATTATTTTTTCAGTCTAGAATATTTACATTAAAATCCCCTACAAAGCAATTTTCTCTTTTCTTTTTATATAGTGTCCTGAGTTTGTCAATAAATTTAGGCACCTTGCCTCCTGGCGGTTTATATACGGTAGTAATAGTCATCATCCTGTTCTTGGGGATGTTGATGTCAATGGAGAGCGTTTCAATGTCATCTGAGATGTAAGGTAAATCTTTGTTGACCGATGAGTACTTAAAAAGTCTATCCGTCATGTAGCATATTATTCCCCCGGCTCTGCCATTTCTGTCCAGCCTGTGCGAGCTCTTGCCAGTCCATGTCAGGAGAGCCGGGTCAGAGGTGGGGGAGAGCCAGGGTTCAGTGAAGGCTACAAAGTCTATATTATTAAAAGTGGGCTTGATCTCAATAAGCTTAGGTTGTACGCTGCGGCAATTCACATGGGCAATTGTGAGACCTTTCATCTTAGGGAACACGAAATCTTTACTATAATCCATTAAAATAGCATGTGATATCGACATGTATTTGGGATGTAGCACATGAGGTGATACCCCTTTCCCCATTCTCCCGAATTCCTAGTGTGACAGGCTTAATGGCATAAACCTTAGTTAAAGTAATGTTAAAATTAATAAAGATGACAGCTGGACACAGTATATTTTTTCTGAGATCCAGCTTATTCCCACCTACTCTCAGGTGCCGGAGAAACCGGCTCATTTTGTTGACTAGTACAGTGTGAGAAGTGCATGTTATATTGCAGCACCTCTCTGCACTGTCCTCCGACCTTAGATATATTGGGGACATGTATATTTGGATGTGCATTCCAATATAATATAAAAAAAACGTATAATCTTGGGACTTTAATGGTAAGAGAGCAGAACCGTATCTTCCTCTCTGTACATGTAGCAATGGAGTATGGATAGCTTATGTTAATGACCAATTGTAAGAGAATGTAATGGATATGCTAGCAAAAAAAAAAATAATAATAATTTTTTGCGGAAAGCCACTCAACTCCAAAAGAGAGGGCTTGATGCATGACTTCCCCGGTACCCGGTACCACTCAGGGGAGGTCAGACATTAGGCTTGGGAGAGTGAGAAATTTTCACCAAAAAATGATACCCAGGATATGCTAGCAAAGATATCCCCAGGTTACCTTCGATGTCCTCTGGTGGATTGTTGAGAAATCAATGTTGGGTCAATGTTGGGATTGGCATTGGCAACGTTGGCATGACATGTCAGGTCCATAGTAGTGTGTGTATTGGGTCGTGTAAGGTTGGTGGTACTAACCAGCCCTTGGTTACATAACAACTACTTAACTAGAAAAAACATAGGGTAGACTGCCCTTGTTTTCATCCACCTGGAGGCTTTATTCTGTCCTCTGGCTGGCAGGTGGTCCCTAGCTGTTTGGGTTTATTCCTGATAGCGTGCTGGTGGTTTGATGGCACGGCCTGTCCTAGTAGTGCGACTACAGGCATAGGGGCTGTCTCAGGAGCCTTCTGGGGTGAAGCTGTAGCTGTCACTTCTGTGTTGTAGGTCACAGGCTGAGTTTCTTGCCTCATGATGACTTTTTCCCCCCTTCTGTCTTCGCTTCCGAGGCCCAAGAGCTGTGGAATCAGGGCTCGGGGCATCGGGGTTGCGGCGCAGCTTGCTGCCCTTTTGGGTCTCTACGACGTAAGATCTTGGCTCCAGGCATTTTTCCACAACTGTCCCTGGTGCCAAAGTCTTTGTTACTTGATCTTGGATACGGACACCTTGCCCTTGGTACAGTGGTGCTAATTATTGATCTCTCGCAGCGTGATCATAATGCTCTTTTGCCCTGTCGCATCTACCTTCCAGCTGATCCTTGATTTCCTGATCGATGTTTGTCTTCCTTGTAGGCAATATGGAGGCTACTTGCCTCCCCAGCAGCATCTCCGCTGGTGACGGCAAACGGTTGTCAACTGGAGTAGCCTACATGACATGGGAGTCGCCATTTTCTAACTGTCCCCTGACTTCAGAGCAGTGCATTGTGGGTATATCTGTTATCAGCCACTGTTCACACCTAGGAACAATGGCCACAGATAAAACTGATAAGACTGGTGGGTGTTATCCCACCCCTATCGTTATGACCTTAATCACCTCCCCATGACCTCAGGTCTGAAGTGAGAGACTTGGTCTGATTGGAGGACAATGCAGTGATAGCACTCTGACTGACTGACAAGTGGTCACCCACAGAGGTGTAAATGCTCTATTTCTCTGAGTTTGGAAATATTCACATTAATGTAAGCTTATCTAATTGAAGGCCATTAAATGGAAATAATTGATCTAATTTATACAGAAGATAAACAGATAGTGAATGAGAGAGAACCCTCCAAAGTAAACTACACAAAGAGGGAAAATGTAGGCTTGACACACGACTACCTGAGCCCCCTAGTACATGTCTAACTCTACCTCCTCCGCCTAAATTTACAACCCAGCAGGTGGACATTATCTATAAAGAAATTGATACCTGTAAGCCATCAGGGATACACAACATCTCTACTACAGTACTAAAGGATGCATTTACTACTTTACTGCCGCATATGACTCATCTTTTTAATATCTCAATAGAATTAGGCTCCTTCCCAATAGACTGGGCTGAGGCCGTTGTAACCCCAATTCCTAAATCTGGGGATCTTCATAACGTTACAAATTGGAGACCAATATCTATCCTACCTCTCCCCAGTAAAATACTGGAAAAATTAGTTAAAGGTTATTTTATGGATGTGGTTAAATTTTTTTATTTATTATCTCCATTACAATATGGTTTTAGGACAAACTGTGGAACCACAGATGCAGTCTTAGATCTAGCTGAAGATTTGTATAAAGCTAGGGATGACTCAAAATATGTCGCTGCATGTTACGTCGATATATCTAAAGCTTTCGATTCAATAAGTCATTCAAAACTACTAAACTATTAAAGCAAGCTGGGTTTCCCATACACATGTTAGAGTGGTTTAAATCCTATCTTGAAAACAGAGCGCAACAAACAAAGGTTGAAGGAAAACTATCAGACATCAAAAGTGTGTCCTTTGGGGTACCCCAAGGTTCAGTTATTTATTTTCTTTGTAAACAGTATAATAGAAACTCCAAAAAACTCACTTATTAAAATGCATGTGGATGATATAGTACTGCACGCCTCTGACAAGAACCCAAACATTGCTTTGAATGATCTGCAGCAGGATTTAAATATGTTATATCAAGCCTGCAGAGATAAAGGTCTCACGATTAATGCAAACAAAACTAAATTTGTTTGGTACTGTGCCTCAAATATGTTTCATAGATTTCCAAACTCTGTGCCAAGTATTGATGGTAAATCTATTGCTCTGGTCACTGCCTACACCTTTTAAGGTGCAACGATAGACAGGAGCCTAACTTTTGTTGATCAAGCTAAATCAACTAGGGACAGTACAAATTTTCTCAACTTCAAATTAGGAAAAATTAGACCAAGTAGGCCTATTCTGACATATGTAGCTATAAATATATTTAAGCAGACTATATTACCTAAATTTGATTATTGTTCTTTCCTGTTGAACAGTTGGACACAAGTATGGAAAGACAAAATTGGAGTAATACAAAATAGAGCGCTAAGATAGTGTTTGAGGGTGAAAGTGAGAGGAAATTCAATAGTGAGCCTCCATGAAGCGTGTTCAACCCCTCTACCTTCCCTCAGATGGAAAGAACTTCTGGTCTCACACTTCTTCTCTTGATCAAGAAAGATAATCTTAAAGAACGCACCTAGAACTAGGAATGACCATTTACCGGTATTCCCGTTGTCTCGTCCTAACACAGAATTCTATAAGAAGAGTCTGTTCTATAGGGGAGCTAGGGAGTGGAATAAATT
>CANHQG010000244.1:0-60929 GCA_947462335.1 Harmothoe impar
TTAAAAGTGTAAAATAGCGGGGCGGCATAGCTACAGTAGACAGATGGATTGTGTGTTTTTTGCAGAAGTATCCATCTTTTGCACACATGTAGACTAGCATGTAGAGAAGCAATTTCCATTAAGAGGCAATTGAGATCTGTCCTAGGGGGCCTGTGAGCCCCCTGGGAAGGTCAATTATTTTTAAAGGTTTTCTCGTCCACTGAAATGCCTACATATTTATAAGTGAATATTGACTTAATCCATGTATAATGACACATGGCCCCTAACAAGATCTGCCCCTAACAAGACCCACATGGACAGGATGTTTGCTGAAGGTCAAGGTCATTTCTCAAGGTCACCCATGGTAGAAAAGTTAAAACATATATATGCCAGAGTTAGTGTTTCATGTTATGATAAGCTGGTCAGCTAAGGTATAAAAATACTGTCCATATTATATATTTGGTATAATCAACAAGCTTTAGAATCAGAAACCCCCCTCCCCCCCCCCCCCCAAAAAAAAGGGGGAGGAAAAAATGAAGAAAACTCAAGTCGCAAGTATTTCACTTTCATTATTATCAAAAACTAGGTGTGTGTGTGACATATGTGTGTGGAGGGGGGGAGGGGGGATATTACCAGGTGGGGGGGGGGGGGGAAGGGGGGGGGGGGTGCTTGCCACCTTTTTGGCTGTTTTATCTATCTTTGGTCCTTGGGTGCTTAGGAACCTATTCACTTGAATATACAGTATCAGTAACATGTATTTTGCTTCTCTGTTAACCATATTGCCTAGAAAATCTGTACCCTCTATTTGAATAGAGACAGAGTAGACCAAATTATGACATCTTATATATGACGTCCTGATGTCACAATTAGGCTGTATCCTGCACTATTTGAATTGCAATATTTTATATTTGGAGCAACACAGAAACTGGAAATGAATTTAACTAATAAATATTCTTAAGATAAATTGAAAATGTATATGACTGTCAAGTGGTGATTTCCCTTACCATGGCAACCAAAACCAATGAAAAATGCTATTTTGGAATGTTTTGTTACCATGGAAACAGGGGTTCTCCCCAAAAAAGCCTCAAAAACAGCCAAATATGCTGATTCTATCGTGTTCTGTATGAAAAATTACCCAGATCCATTTTTTGCCCCAAATTGCAACTTACCTTGATATTTTTGGTGATTTTTGGCCTTAATATTGCTTTAATCATAGCTAATAATATTATCTCAAAAATACATCTTTAAATAGTTTCAAAGTTGCCATATCCACAATTTTTAGGGAAATGTACATAGAGACACATGATCTAGATCGCCCAAAGTACTAGGTTTCATAGATCAAACACCAAACTCACAGAGGCATTTATCAAGTTGTCATCTGCACCAAAAGACATACCTGAAGAAGTACCACTAAAGTGTATGGATAAACAGTATTCTAGATCCCTAAATTCATTTCAATTGCAAGCTTTGTATTGCAATTCATGTTCCTATGGGAAGTGTGGGAGTTATTCATGCTATTGAACACAGCATTAAAAATGTAAATCATGCTATCCCTGTAGCATTGATCAATCCATGTGAATAGTATGTATGTGATGGTTAGATTACCTTTAGTGCATCAATTTAATATTTTGATGCTGGTTAATTACATTTATTAATTATAAGCTATTAGGCTGATTAAATAAGAATAAAAAGTATTTTTGGGCCACCCCTTGTTTATACATTGTTTGCATATAAGTAGTATAGTATGTATCGGAACGGGACTATAGTTAACTACTGTTTATTACTTAATCGACCTGCAGCCAATCAGAAGCCTCCATTTGACCGGAAGTGACGTCACATGCCCATATAAGGGCATACCGGAAGTGACGTCACGTGACCTTGACCTAGTTAGAGGTCAAGGTCATGACGCAGCCAATCAGAGGCTTCCATTTGACCGGAAGTGACGTCACACGTCCATATAAGGGCATACCGGAAGTGACGTCATGCGACCTTCACATGTCCATATAAGGGCATACCGGAAGTGACGTCACGTGACCTTGACTTAGTAAGAGGCTTCTGATTGGCTGGTACACCGGAAGTGACCCATTATGCAAATGAGGGGACTACTTCCGGTCAAATGGAGACCCCTGATTGGTTGGGTCATGAAGAAATATGTCTCTTAATTTTTTTTTGTTTAGGAAGTGATCGACTTAGGATCACGTGACCGGAAGTGACCTGATGAGTCACGTGACTAGAAGTGACGACGACACATGCTTTAATTAGGCGATCAGCAGCGACTGGAGGAAGTGTCACTTTAAGAGGACACGCTAGTTAATTGTTATAATTTTTTTACTTACTAATAAAAGAAGACGTATGAAAATAAAACACAACAATAATTTTCTTTATTTTTTTATTTTCTTTTTTTCAATTCTAATAAACACGCTATTTTTGAATAGATGCGCTCAATCAATCAATAACACACTTTTTTTTCATATTTTTAAAGGACTTGTTGTCACACCGTTAGAATGCACGCGACGCTTATAATACAAGTAGCGCACGTCATCTCTCTCTATGGTGTAAGTGTCCATTTTTGGTTCGTACCACTTTGAAATTTCTATTTACCGCAAGGAGAGTTTTTCGTTTGCGAAAACATCTAAGATGACGACTGGTTCTTTAGGGTTTTGTTACTTCTGTACACTTTTTGCACGCCATCTCTTTTTTTGGGATTTTCTTTCACTGGTGCTGCAGACTCGATCGTAGCAAATGTAAGTCTTAGGGTTGAGACTTAGGATCCCGTCACCTTCCCACGCCGTTTACATAAGCTCTGAAGTTCTCAGATCGTGAAGGTAACGTCTCTCACAACATCCGCCGGGCGGCGGACACCATTTTCGCACTTTTTTCCGTTTTATCTTCACGAAAAGCTCTAAGTGATCGTCACACACCGATGTCGGAATCTGCTTTCGTTTCTTTCTGAAGTATGTCTCTCTCAGGCGAGGTTTGACTACACAGAGGCAAATATCAGAGGCACCCAATAGCGCTAATTCTACTCTCAGACAAGGGTCAGGCACTGCTGGACTATAATAGATGGGTCAAGGGCTATTCTAGTGAGGGTCAGGCTACGCCTGACATTCAATAACAAGCTGGACTTTGGCAAACTTGCTTGAAAGTCTGACCATGCGGGATCCTCATGCCATAGTCTGGCAATGCTGAACTCTTGGGAGAGTATGCTGGACTCTTGCTGACCAGACTTTCAAGCAAATTTGCCAAAGTCCAGCTTGTTATTGAATGTCCGGCGTAGCCTGACCCTCAGTAGAATAGTCCTTGACCCATCTATTATAGTCCAGCAGCGCCTGACCCTTGTATGAGAGTAGTATTGGCGACATTTACCCGTGTGTACGGTGGGAGGAGGGGGTTCACAGCCACAGCTTGCGCTTATAGAGCGCTACTAGCGGAGGTCTGGATGAGGAGACTACGGCGTTTGTCTTTAAAAAAAATAGCCATGGCACATGTCGATGTCGCTTAATTATGCTCATATCTCATGGCGATTTTAAGAATTGCTCATGTCACCTGTCACTATGTTTTTCAAGCTTCATGTCAAATGTCACTAGGTCTCATGTCGAATGTCGATGCTAAGAAACAGACATGACGTCATCTCGAATTTAGCGGTCTACACTACCGCTGCTGCTGCTGCTGCTGCTTGTGCAGCTCGTGCAGCTGTTGCAGCTGCTGACAGCTGCAGCTGCTGTAGTTGCTGACGCTGTCACGGATGCTGTTGACAGATGCTGCTGCTTGTGCTGCGCGTGCAGCCGCTGCTGCGGCTGCTGACGTTGTCACGGATTCTGCTGACAGATGCTACTGCTTGGGCTGCTTGCGCTGCTCGTGCAGCTGCTGCAGCTGCTGACGATGTCACGGATACTGTTGACAGATGTGGCTGCTTGTGCTGCTTGTGCAGCTGCTGCTGCTGCTGACGATGTCACGGATGCTGCTGACAGATGCTGCTGCTTGTGCTGCACGAGACTGAGTAGCCGCTATTACTAATGCTACTAATACTAGTATGAGAAAATACATTTAGTCAGTTGATTAAATCAAGGAGGTTTTCTGACTTCAGTGGATCGTTTAGCCATCGGCCACGGGCAAAACTTGAAACCATTTTATACATGGGACAATTGGCAGAGTCGAAACGTGTTGGTACGATGGGGTCGATCATGTTCATCATCAGTTCAGGCAAAGGAAGTGTGTCGACAGCACGCGAAAACTTCATGTCTGAATGTTTCAACACAAGACTTTTTATCACACTCACACAGCTGCTTTGAAGAGTGAATCCTTGACCAAACTTGTGCTTTTCCAACACAGCTTTGGCCTCTTTCTGTGCAGTAAGGGATCTCTCTTTCGGGTTCATCTCAGTGCTGTCTAGCATGTCCTCAAAGTCTTTAACATAATGTTCCAACGGGCTACAAATGATGGACTCCACATCATCGTCTGCATATGTCGTCTCCTCGCACCATATTGTGTCTTCGTCTGTTTCGAATTCCGTCATTTTCTTGACAATCTCCTCCTGAGTGCCTTGCATATATCGAAGCTCCTTCAAGGAGTTGATAACTTGTATGGCGAAGACTGACAAACTTGAAGGAATTTCACCACAGTCAGGCCAAGTATACGGAGCTAAGAAAAATAGCTCTAACAAAATCTTCTCCCTCTGTCCAAATGAAACTACTGTTCCGATGAAGTTGAAGCATGCTTCTATCCATTGCTCCTTGGTGACGTCCTTCCAATGTTTCTTTACCTCACATGCATCATAGGGCACTGTTTCTCTTCTTGCTTCAAGTGGGAGTTGCTTTTTCTTTCTTGGACTCATTTCGAGAGGGTTTCGATGCTCTGTAGCGTCAACACTTTCATAAATAAAGAAAATAGCAGAACTAATCATCGTAACGTGCTGAGCGAGCGTAGAGTGGACGATGCTACGAAGATGAAGGGCGGGTGGAGAAAGTGTGACTGGTGAGAGCGGCGTTTCACTCCTTATGTACCCTGTCCTAGATAAGCCTCTTAAACGGCTGAAAAGACTCTCTCAGTACAGAGCTTCTACCGCAGGTGGGTTTAGACTTAAGCAGCTTAGTTCACACACGTGTCTGTTAGAAAAGCTACTTGCACACCTGCCTTCCCTTTTCACTAGTATTCACCCTCTGCCGACTTATAAGACACCTATACACTCCTTCTCGTGAAATCTATGGAAGATGATGGAAGGACCACCGACTAGATTTTCTTTGATCAGAGCGTGGAGGACGGCGTCGAAGGGAGGGAGCGTTGTGAACACAGCTTATAGGTTTTGGAAGAGGACCTGTAAAGTCAAACTGGCGAGAGAGATCTCGTCTTTCAACATGACAATGCTGCGATCTTGGAAAAAATTAGCGTGATTTTTTCAAAAGCTTAATGAAAAGTTTGACGTCTTCGTTGTTGTAGTGGATCAAGTAATCTCTCATAGTTTGCATCTTCTTGTCGTACTAAACTTTCTGACATGTGGCGTAGTCGGATTTCGGCCATTTTGACGCCCGTCAGTTCGCTGTCAAAAGCCGATCTCGGTGGCAGGGTTCTGTTTACCAGTTTCTTGGTATACGTCATCCATTCGTAAGGAAAGCGACTTTTCTCTTCGTTTCTGGTGAAAGCTCACAAATAATTCACGTAGCTGTAACCAAGTGCCAAATAGTTGACTACTATGTCCAAGAAAACTGTGTGTAAACCGTCAAGTATTGATTGCTTCTCTTTATGACGCTGAACTAACGGTTGTCTAGTGTGAGCTGCAGCGAAGCTGCCTGGAGAAGGGGTGAATGTCGCTTCTTCTAGCAGGAGAGCTTCACCTATCGCCACATGTAACTTCGCTAACGTTGGTCGGTAAAGTTCTAGCACAGCTTTCTCGATGACTTTGGCGTTCTCGTTTATGTGATTTTAAACTCGGTCTAACAAGGGGTCGGAATCTGCGTCGGATTCTCTGAGGTACACCGTCCCCTCTTACCCCGGAAAGTCGGATGTGACGCTAGCCGACAAAGGGACGTGATCCCACAGCAGGGACACGTGTTCAGTCGACGGTTCTCTGCACGGTCTGAAGAAAGCCTCGAAATCGAAGGTAATGTTGTAAGGGTAGATTCTGGAATGTCCGTCGGGAGGAAAAGTTTGACGTGTGGCAGCGGGACAGAACTGACGTAACAAATTTGAAGCGCGCTTGCTGGTGTTGTATAAGTGAAAGGAAATGTGGCGGAAGACGCAGAGGTTGTCCTTGTTGGGAAAATCTAACACAAGGCTTCTCTTTCCAACTCGACCGTCCTGCCTGTTCCTACCGCCTATGGGAAAACCTCCAGGTCCCATGTAAACGCAAATGTTCAAAATTAGTAGGAAAAAGAGCGCACCGCTTGGTGTCAGCGTCGCAAAGTTTCCGTACTTCTTCGCAAGCGACGGTGTTTTCCATCTTTGAGAGGAGCTCTTCCAAAGTTTCTGAATTAGTTATAGTAGGGAGCGGTTGTAATGAGAGTTGCGTTGTTCTGGGAGACGTGAAAGTAGCGCAGTATGTTCTTGTCTTCTCTGTGTTGTAACAGTAAGCCTACCGAGAAACTCGCTTTTTATCATTGTGTGAAGCGGATTGCGACGCATAGTATCTACAGCGTCACTCAACTCGCCGGTTGGTAGTTTGACGTTTGTTACACTCACGCGAGTCCCGTGCATCCTGACACTCGTTCGTATTGCAGGCCAATTCGCCGTGAACGTTTCCTCACCGTTCGGTACAGCGCATGTACGTGGAGGGATAGTCACCTCGTCCAGAGATTCGCGTCGACAGGTGATCTTTTCAGCAATCGACATCGCCGCATAGAGAGCAAAACTTAGGTATTGTTCTTCATTTTTCTACGGGTCACTCGTGATTGTACGGTCTTTTAAAAATTTTGAAACACTTTTCGCAAACGTCCTGCGTCAAGTTTTTTTTTTTTTTTTGTTTTTTCACTTATTTACCAATTATTAAAAAAAATAAAACGTTATTTATCACTTCGAATACTAGACACCTCTTACCACACGATACTATTAGCATTGTGAAAGGTGACTGTAGTCTAGGATCGAATTCAACAGATGACCATCTTACTGCAGGGATCAGACAAGAGTGGTCTCAGACGTCTCGTTGTACTTCCAAGCTCTCAGCACTTCATAGACAGGGTTCTTCACAGTCCTGTCAGAAGGCACAGGTTGAGAGATGAAAGCTATTTCATGAGAAGTCAACCCTAAGTAGATCCCTATGGTCTTCCAGTCTCTAGGGCAGAGCTCAGCTAAAAGAGAGAAATATTTCTGCACTTTCCACTCCATGTCTCCACTCTCTAAGCCATCCCACATGTCATGTTTGTCCATGTACTCACGTGAGAATTTGATGAGGTCCATACAGTAAGATTCTTCCAAGGCGGCGGCTAGGTCCTTCCACTTAGTAGTGCAACTTTTCTGGTACCAACTAGTAAACATTTCTCTCGCTTGAGTTATGACACTTGTCTCACAACTGAGATATCCCATATCCTTCAAGTTCACTTCAAGGTATGAACCTAACCGTATGTAATCTGATGTCGGCAACTTACTACTTATTTTCAGTAGCATAGCGTCTGACAAGTATCCTAACGGCTCTGCTTTGAAGTATGATGATACAGGTACTACTGCAGCACAACCAATAACAGGAGCAGCGTCTGCGCTGGTATCCGACGACTCGTTGTCGGAACAGGGCAACCACACGACTTCGTAAGGTATTGGTGAGGGCAGCCGCCACGGACCGGACGCGCTACCAGTGGAAATGAGGTCGAAAAACGGACTGTGCGCCTCGTCGTCAGCGTCGTTCTCTGTCTCACCCTGTTGCTTTAGGGCATGTATGTCTACTACGCGCTGCTGGGGCTGAGTGTCCGAATAGCTGTAAGTCTCAGCGCAAGCGGCGTTGATGGCGTCGGTTGATGTAGCGGTGGAGAGGTTCTGTGCAACGTGCTGCGTGTCAGTACTAGTAGCGGCAGTCGCAGCAAGAGGTGTAGCAGCAGCAGCAGCAGCAGGTGCAGCAGTAGCAGGCACAGCAGTAGCAGGCACAGCAGCAGCAGGCGCAGCAGTCTCAGCAGGCGCAGCAGTAGCAGGCGCAGCAGTAGCAGGCGCAGCAGCAGCAGCAGCACTAGCAGCACGAAGATCACCAGCAGCCGCAGCAGGCGCAGCAGTAGCAGCAGCAGCAGCGTGCTTAGCAGTAACAACCGTCGCGAGTGTAACAACGTCGCTACCACGACGACTACTACTACCACTACTACTGCTGCGTGCGCTCGCTACAGCGGGAGGGTGATAAGACCAAGCGGTTGCGGCGGTAGTCTCAATTTCTGTAGCAAGAGGAGACGCTGACGCTAAACGATCACCGTTCTGCGTACTCTTCTTGTTCTTGAACTCGATTAGATCCTTGGACGACACTAGTTGTTGTGTTTTGCTCATGGTGGTGACTGTAGAGAGCAGCAAAAGACTGAGTGAGTGAATGAGTGTTTCCAGCCCCCTTATATACTCCTTCTCGCTTCTAGAGCTAAGCTACTTACAGCTCTGTTCAGCTGCCGCCGGCTGACCAGCGGCCATTCACAAAGAGAAACAAAAAGACTTAAGGTATGACGTTTTCAGCTGGATCCCTTTCCCCCTCCCCTTTGAGAGATCGACTGACATGAGCTAAGCTACTTACTGCCTTGTTCAGCAATTCAACGTGCGTTAGCTGTATAAAGGATTAAGCAGTTGCTGCCGCCGGCTGACCGGCGGACATTCACAAAGAGAAACAAAAGACATAAGTCATGACGTTTTCAGCTGGATCTCTTTCCCCCCTTTTTTGAGAGATCGACTGCCATGAGCGGGCGGTGTACCGACTGTGCTAATTCAACGCGCATTAGCTGTATAAAGGATTAAGCAGTCATGAGCTTAGAGTGTGTATACAAAAAAACTACAGGAGGCGTGTGGTGTGAAGCAGGACCCCCTAAGACGGGTGTGTCTGTCTGTGAGTAGAGTCGTGTGCATGTGGTGAGCGACTTAAGTGTAAAACAAAAAAATCACCGCCTCCTGCCGTGGTGAGTAGACTGGCCGGCGGCGGCTGGCTAGTTCAATAGGGGTGACAGCTGACTAAGGCTGTGCATGAAAATCTGATTTTCACCTGACCTCTGACGTTTGTTACAATGAATGCCAAAGGGGGAGAGAGTCGTCCTCAGGTAGGGGGTAGGAGGTAAAGCTATGGATAAGGAAAAAACACCATTTTCAGCTGGCTTCCACAGATGGCGATGACATACCCCTCGTCATCTAAGCTCTTAAGAAGCTCTTAAGGAGCGGAGCAGCTGCTAGACAGCTGGGGTGCTGTTGGAAATAGGATTAAACTCCCTCTGTATAAAAGCTCTGATTTCTGTTGGAAAAAAACCATATCAACTCTGACCACAGTAACGTATACTACCACCACCACCAGCACCACCGCCGCCGCTACTGCTGCCGCCGCCAGTCACAGCTGATCGCCTCATTAAAGCATGTGACGTCGTCACTTCTAGTCACATGCTTCATCAAGTCGCTTCCAGTCGCGTGATCTTAAAGACCCTCACTTCCTAAACAAAAAAAAAACGAAGAGACACGCTTCTTCCTCTCGAGAGGAAGAAGCGTGTCTCTCGATTGAAATCTTTTTCTTTTCTTTTTTTCTTAAAAGAGACAAACGCCCCTTAGAGTGCCCCCCCACCCCCCTAGAGTGCCCCCCTCCCCCCTCCCCCCCTCCCCCCCCCACCACTCGCCCCATGCATCCTAAAAGCGCCCCCCTCCCCATGCATCTTAAAGGGGCCCCCCTCCCCTTCCCTCCCCTCCCCTCCCCTCCCCCCCCCCCCCTTTATACACTCTAAAGAACGCTTCTACATAGTTCAATAAGTCACTTCCAGTCGCTCGTAAAACAATAAAAAATGAAAAAAAAAACAAACTTATATCGTAGTGTTTTTTATTAGTTTACCGAAAACTAGGGGTGCTGTTGGAAATAGGATTAAACTCCCTCTGTATAAAAGCTCTGATTTCTGTTGGAAAAAAACCATATCAACTCTGACCACAGTAACGTATACTACCACCACCACCAGCACCACCGCCGCCGCTACTGCTGCCGCCGCCAGTCACAGCTGATCGCCTCATTAAAGCATGTGACGTCGTCACTTCTAGTCACATGCTTCATCAAGTCGCTTCCAGTCGCGTGATCTTAAAGACCCTCACTTCCTAAACAAAAAAAACGAAGAGACACGCTTCTTCCTCTCGAGAGGAAGAAGCGTGTCTCTCGATTGAAATCTTTTTCTTTTCTTTTTTTCTTAAAAGAGACAAACGCCCCTTAGAGTGCCCCCCCACCCCCCTAGAGTGCCCCCCTCCCCCCTCCCCCCCCTCCCCCCCCACCACTCGCCCCATGCATCCTAAAAGCGCCCCCCTCCCCATGCATCTTAAAGGGGCCCCCCTCCCCTTCCCTCCCCTCCCCTCCCCTCCCCCCCCCTTTATACACTCTAAAGAACGCTTCTACCTAGTTCAATAAGTCACTTCCAGTCGCTCGTAAAACAATAAAAAATGAAAAAAACAAACAAACTTATATCGTAGTGTTTTTTATTAGTTTACCGAAAAAAATAAGAGACTCGCCTCCTTCTCCTCCTCCTCCTCCTCCTCCTCCTCCTCCTCCTCCTCCTCCAAAAAAAAAGATATCACATTTTAAAGCGCGTGACCCCTTAAAGACGCTCATCTCTTCATTAAGTCGCGTGACGTCACTTCTTCTTCTTCTTCTTCTTCCGGTCACGTGATCAATCAGGTCACTTCCGGTCACGTGATCCTCAATCAGGTCACTCACTTCCGGTTGGCCATTAGGTCATGTGACGTCACTTCCGGTCACGTGACTCATCAGGTCACTTCCGGTCACGTGATCCTAAAGTAGGTCACTTCCGGTCCCCTAAGTAGGTCATATGACGTCACTTCCGGTCCATAAGTAGGTCATATGACCTCACTTCCGGTCACGTGACCAAATGGCGGCCTCTGATTGGCTAACTAGGTCACGTGACCTCACCACTAATCCCCTAAGTAGGTCACTTCCGGTCACGTGACCAAATGGAGGCCTCTGATTGGCTGCAGGTCGATTGAGTAATAAACAGTACTTAACTATAGTCCCGTTCCGATACATACAATACTACTCATATATGTATGTAGATGACTAGGTGAAAGTGACTGCAATGTACTCTTATGAAATACAATATCATATCTAGAACTGAAGTGGTTTGAGTTGTCATGGATACCACACTTAATCAAAGAACATCTACATCTCATAAAAGAATAACTACTGCTGAGATGAAGGAAAGGTGATATATTGTCCTGTTGAATGCTTCTAATTTGCAATCTGCACGTACATGTATAGAAATGAATATAATCCATCAGGAAATTCCATTTTGCTGGTGTTTGACCTTGACAAATGACCTTGACCTTGCTTCTGCTCTAAATCTTTTGGAAGGTCATTAGAGGCATATCTAAGCTATCTTGCTGTGTTACTGCAGTCTAAGAAATGGGGTATTTACATACCCTCAGCAGTTCAACTGACTAGAAATGCAATAATAAATAACCCTTTTTAAAGATGGCCGCCACAGCCTTCATACACCAGATCTAAATTGCCTCTTAATGAAAATTTATTTACCATATATGAGTCTAAGTCTGTGAGAAATTTGGTAACTTCTGCAAAAAATGCACGATGGATTAGCTATGCCGCCTCGCTAAAATAGTGGGGACCCTGCTTAATATTCTCGAAATCGGTGAAGACTTTATAATATGTGTGTGTTCTCAGAATGTAGCTTATGAAGAGGAACCAGGGATGCACTGACGAAGTGACTAGATGCCGCACGTAATCTCAATATTAAAGTCATATTTCACTTAACCATTATAGTTGTGTTATCAGTTTAAAAAAAAAGGAAGAACATGGGGTTTCGGGGGCTTATAACAATATTACCAACTTACATTCGTGCCATCTAGCAGATAGACCCGGACACTTATTAAGAGGGCTGGAAATATTAACTTAATAAGATTACAGGTAATATGGGCGTCGTATAGTCACTAGTTGAGTTCATTGACACATGCATTATGTAAGTTATGTATTAAAAGAGGTGACTTTTACATGGTCACTAATTAACTTTCACAGTGTACTTGTTGGTTTCAAAGTGTTACATTTTCAGGAATGTCTAGTTTATTATCAGAATCTATAAAAGCTATATAAGCAATGCTGTGACATTGATACTACAGTTGTAGTCCCGGGGGCAGGATGCTAGACTCAGCAAGACAACAGGGCAGATGGTGCTACCTCTATATAAAGTCACGTTTTTATCTTCAGTTTGCATGTCATTAACATATACCACATTATTTAGAGGGTTAAAACTGCATAACCTATGTGTTATATTATTTTAAAAAGTAAAATACGAGCTTATTATGTGGAATGTGGTAGAGCTATATTTGCATGATGAATATAGGTATATATTGATGATCAATATAGTCATCAGAAACATAATCGTTGATATGCATAAGAATAGCTAGTTACAACTATAGACCTTGAAAATAAATGTATCGTCAAGTATACCAAAGAGTCTAACCAAATAAATACTTTATTTTCCAAGCAACTCGCTATGAAAAAGATTCCCATTTTATCTGTTTCACCTATTAAAACTAGGTTTCTGTGTATACCTAGGGATAAGAAATCAGTCTATTCTGGTGCTATGATAAATAAAGGAAACAACATTGTTTGCGAGAAGTGTTCATAAAGTTTTATTTTCCCTTTGCATTATTCTTGTATCCAGTTACAATTGTCAGCATAATTGACATAATCGATATTCATTTATTTGGTAGGCCTAATGAATATGTGAAATCATGAACCCTCTGTAGCATTGTAAAACGAATTGATTAATAGTAGGCCTAGATTTGTATACGGCTATTCTGTTGTGAACATCTCAAAACAACATTTGAATGCCAGGGTCGTATAGTGGGTAGATATTTTGTAAAATGACTATTTTAAAAAGATGTATAGATAAATGCCAACGCCCATTAATACCGTCTCTGTCATATTTCCCGGGTGGGGGCTGGGGCCATATGCCATGATGCCACAGGCGTTGGCATTTGCATTTATTTTTTTATTTGAAGCCATTTAATGAAGAAAAGACAGTTAAGCATAGATAATCTTGTATTTCAGAAAAAAAAAGTAGTTAATCTTGTATTTCAAAAGTAATGTATTTCAAAAAGATAATACCCTATAAGTAAAAGCACCAGAATAAGTAGGCCTATTACACATGAGTAGTATAGTATGTATCGGAACGGGACTATAGTTAAGTACTGTTTATTACTCAATCGACATGCAGCCAATCAGAGGCCTCCATTTGGTCACGTGACCCGTTGCCATGGTAACGTGACCTACTTAGGGCTCTCAGCCAATCAGAAGCCAGCATTCTGGGTGACCTACTGACCTACTTAGAAGCTCTCAGCCAATCAGAGGCCGGCATTCTGGTAACCATGGTAACGTGACCTACTTACGTCACGTGACCTACTTAGGCTCAGCCAATCAGAAGCCGGCATTCTGGTAACTAGGGTAACGTGACCTACTTAGGGTTTGTTTGTAAACAACACCACGTGGCTCTCTTGTTTGTAAACAACACCACGTGACACGTGACTGTTTGTAAACAAACAAACAAAAAAAAGTTATGTAACTTATATATAGAAATAAAAACACAACAAGATAATTTCTTTTCTTTTCATTTTATTCTTTATTTTCATTTCAATCAGAAAAAACACACAAGTTTATGCTTTTTTAGCTTGCTTCTTCGATTTGCAGCAACTCAACAGGCCGCAAAGTCTCACGCCGCCGTCACTCGCACCACCACACCCCGGACGACTTCTCTCCAATAGACATTGCACGACTTTGGATAAATCCAACACCATTTCGGCAAGGCAGAGAATCTTTGCCTCCATGAAACGGCCGCCATCGCAACAACCCGTCACAACAGCATCATCGATAGCTTCTGACTCATGGCCCGGTCGCTCAGCTTTGGGATTTTGCTCATGCGCATGACGCACTTCTTGGGGTTTCTTGTTCGACATGCTTCAATTAGGAAATGAACGCAATGAGGTCCACAGGTGTCAGCAGAAGTGTCTTGTAGTTGAATGCGGTTTCTTTGCCACTTGAACGGAGCAGAGCGTTCCACGAAAGACAAGAACTCCGCACTCAGCGGCGGTAAGCCGAAGGAATCAAAGTAGTACACTTCACCCGTGCTCGACACGTAAAACGCCACCCAATGCTGACCTGGTAAATGTTGCGGATCTGTGTTGCTCACGAAACAAGTGTCTTTGATAGGGTGCTTCGGAATAGTGTCACAAGAGAAAACGCCCAGGAAACGATGTTTTGTGTGAACGTTTTCCTTCAACACTCTGCTTATTTCAAGCGTGTTCATACGATACGCCAAGTACCGCCGTCTTGTCTTCAGTTCATGTGGTAGTCGGTGACGGGGTGTCGATCTCGGGTCAGCTCGACGACGTTGTCGTACACCAAGTAGAGTAGCACCGTTGTTGTCGCTTGTAGCGCCGAGCGGAAACTGACTTCCACCCTCAGCTGACCCGCTCTTATAAGGTTCACGCGACACCCGTCGTGCGATCTGTCTGGGGTTAAGTCGAGGGGGAACACCGTGTAACCGTTCAGGAATTGATCGTATGAAATACCGCAGGAGCGCGCGCCCTCGTACATCCCCGTTTCCGTGTGTAGCGCCAAGTACTCTCTCACGGCCGCTTTGGTCTTAAAGTCGGGCACGTAGGCGTCGTTCGGCACTTTCTGATCGTTCACTATCACTTGAAGCGAGCTGATGTCGTAATGCTTCATCTCGAACGGGTTCTTGGTGTAGCTACCGTTGAAGGCGTCGTGGTCAAGGAAGCAAATCATCATCGACTTGGGAAGCTGGCCTGTGTTGGAGTGCGTGTAGCTGTGATCTCTGTTACCTTGAGGGATGGCGTACGTCGTCACCTCCACTCTGTTCACCGGGTAGTCGAAGGGCCCGTGTTCTATCACCGCTCTCTCGTGCGTTTCCGCTACAGCGTCCGCCACCAGCACGCGTCGCACGTAGAGCTTTGCTTTGTAGATCTTCAAGCTGTAGCCTCCGTCAGCGGCGCACATCAGATAGAAAGAGGGCGCCGCTTGTTTCAGAGTGAGATTGATTTCTGTCTCTCCAACGATGAGCTTCGGTTGATGAGCCAGGTCAAAGTGCAGTCGCGCCATCAGCGAAAAGCGCTTGTTGGAGATTAGCTTCTTGCGCGCTTTGTACCCCGCATTCGCGTCAGTCAACGTGTCAAACTGACCGGGCGTATCTTCATGCCACCCCTGGGCGCTCATGACGCCGTCCTTCACGTCTTTGTTGTAGTTGAGTAACCCTTCCAAGTAAGCTCGGTAAGGGTAGGTCTCGGTGTTGCCAGACACTTTGAAACCGCCGATGGAGACTTGGACGTCTTTGAAGAGCGAGTGAGCCAAGTTGTTCACCGGAGCTACCGCGTCGGTGTCCTCGATCGCCGCTCCGTTCGCTTTCAGCACTTGACATTCCAGATGAAGGTAATTCTCGTTCAGGTCTGTGTACTCTTGCGACTTGTTGATGGTGAAATTTATGTTACCTCCATCCTCTAAAGAGTTTTTTGTTTCTATCCCCAGGAAAGACGACTTTAAGATAGTAGTCTGAGTCGGCGCTACGGTGTGCAGGTCGAGCTCAGAGAGCGCGCACTCGTTACTGCTCTCGTGTACGTAAGCCATTGTATTCTCTCTTCACGCGGCCGACAGACTGACGCCGGCCGCCTCCAGTCTTTTTATTTATACCTGAACGCCTAGGCGCTTACCGGTCGAATACATCCCCTCTACGTCTCTTGCAAGAGCCACCGCCCGTCTGAGGAGAATGCCGGCGACGTTTCGACCCTTTCTTAGACGCGACAGGCGTCTTTCCTCCCGAGAACGCCGTACTCGCCAGTCTCTTCAGAGCGCCTGCGCCTCGGTCTTTCACGCTGCTCTTTAAAGTCCGACCCGCCAGCACATCTTTAGCTACGCCCACACCGGCGCGGAGCAGCGTTTTTCCCACCGACTTCAATAGCGGGGTAGCCGAGCGCATCAGACCTAACAGAGCTCCGCCCAAACCGTGCCCGCTCTGGAAAGAGCGCCCGCTGTACACGTTGACGCCGTTGCCCAGCTGCGCGTTGTAGTAATCGCTGTACCCTCTGCCGACGGTGCTTTGATGTCGTCGTTCTCGCCAGTGAAGAACTCTATGCCCTCGCTCTTCAAGTGATCTTGAAAGATCTTGTTCAAAAACTCTTTCCCCTTGTCTGTCTGAACAGTGCGCGGTCGTCTCTCGCCAGTGCCTGTCATCTCTCGGAAGGCCTCGGTGACATCAGCGCCGCTCTTGGATTTAATGGGAACGGCCCACGCGTACCTAGAGAAAACGTCGATCGCCGTCACCACGTACCGGAAGTGGTCGTTGTGAGACGCCAAAGCTTGCATGTCCATCAGATCTATCTGCCACTGCTGATCGATTGCGCCGGTTATAGTCTTGTTCCTTGCGAATTTTCTCCGAATGGGTTTATGTTTAGTGTAGGCGTCCAGCGACACTAAAGCATCTCGGATGACGGCCGGGTTCAGGTGGCGAAAATGATGTTTCTGGAGTTTAGTCACGCTAGTGCAACTGGAGGGCGCTTTGACGTCGGTATATCTAGCTACTACTACTCTAAAGAGTTTTTTGTTTCTATCCCCAGGAAAGACGACTTTAAGATAGTAGTCTGAGTCGGCGCTACGGTGTGCAGGTCGAGCTCAGAGAGCGCGCACTCGTTACTGCTCTCGTGTACGTAAGCCATTGTGTTCTCTCTTCACGCGGCCGACAGACTGACGCCGGCCGCCTCCAGTCTTTTTATTTATACCTGAACGCCTAGGCGCTTACCGGTCGAATACATCCCCTCTACGTCTCTTGCAAGAGCCACCGCCCGTCTGAGGAGAATGCCGGCGACGTTTCGACCCTTTCTTAGACGCGACAGGCGTCTTTCCTCCCGAGAACGCCGTACTCGCCAGTCTCTTCAGAGCGCCTGCGCCTCGGTCTTTCACGCTGCTCTTTAAAGTCCGACCCGCCAGCACATCTTTAGCTACGCCCACACCGGCGCGGAGCAGCGTTTTTCCCACCGACTTCAATAGCGGGGTAGCCGAGCGCATCAGACCTAACAGAGCGCCGCCCAAACCGTGCCCGCTCTGGAAAGAGCGCCCGCTGTACACGTTGACGCCGTTGCCCAGCTGCGCGTTGTAGTAATCGCTGTACCCTCTGCCGACGGTGCGCCTGGGTGGAAAGTACGGAACGCGTTGACGCATCATTTTTCTCTCTTTCAGCGCTCAATAGGTCTCAGATAAAGTGTCACGGTCACCTCGCCTCTACCGAATGGGATGGCACGACCGGATCGGTCTCTTAAATAGATGCCGACCTCGGTAAACCTCTTGGATTTCAAGGGGAAATAATCCAAATGGAGAAAACGGATAGCTTGCACGCCACCTCGACGCTTTCCGCCTCTGTCCACCGCCACGCAGCGCAACAGCGGCACTTGCATGTCGCCCACACGTCTCTCCTGGATCATGTCGGTGTATATGTACACAGAGTGCACGTCCCCGTAAACATCCATCGAGTAGGCGCCGGTAGTCGGCGACGCGAAACACGTCTTCTCTCCGAAGCCTAGAACGCATGCGAGATGCTGACTCAGCAGGACAGCACAGTGTCTCGGCGGTTTGATGGTGACGCGTTTCGTCTTGGCGTCGTACGATAAGATCCGCATCGGTTTGAGCAAGAAGCTGTCGCCCTCTAGTCTGTCATCTCGCAACGTCTCACTCAAGCGCTCGATTAGGGTGTGGTTGCTTCCGGTGAAAATAGGAGGTATCTCGAATATGTTTGGCATGAAACTGCGCACTCCCATGTCCTTCTCCATCTTTTCGATCATCTGTCTTGCTTGATCGCTGATCGCCTTCTTCTTCACCGCCGGGGACAAGAACTGCTTGTATACGGCATTCGTCTGTCTCAAGTCGACCTCTCTCTTGAACCTTTTTGTTTCCGGTTTCAATTGCTGCTCTTCCGACGTGTCTGATATCTCTTCCACCGTTACATAGCTCGCTTCCTTCCAGCTCAGCGGGAATTTTGAGCTGAACGTTAGCTTGCTCAGACCGTTCGCATTTTTCATTCTCTTCCAGTCTACTTGTGGTTTTTTTCTTTCGGAGAATTTAGTTTCTTTTAAAACCTGGATCGCCTCCTCTAGCGAACCTTTGGTGCGCAGAGGAACAACGATGATCAAGTCGTCGTCGTGCACGTTAGTCCATTCTGTAGGGAGGATGATCTCAGTCAGAGCCGCTTCGTACGCTTCGGGCAGAAGGAGCGGCGAGTCGAAGTGAGTTCGGAAAGACGTCAAGCTGTTGTCAGGATAATACTCCATAGAGCTGTTGCTAGGTAGAGTGATGATCTTTTTTTTTTTTTTTTTTTTCTACGTTATTTTTTTGACGGGGATCCACTCGTTGAACTTGTCGTCGTAACCTAACCAACGTACGAAAGCTAACTCTTTACCGTCGACGGTCTTGCGGCGCAACACCTCGTCTATCAGGTAGTTGTTGTCGTAACGACTCTTGTACACCTTCTGAACCTCTTCCGGGTAGAAGACGCCTTTTATCTCCTCGCCCTTGTCGTCTTTCAGCTCGAACCCTCTGCTTCCCAACGTCTTAGCAACGTCGACCACTTCCTCGCGCCAGTTTCCCTCGTACCCTTTGTCGAAGGCGCCTTTAGTTCTCAACATCCTCACTCTGTCACCCGATGCGATGACGTCGACGGCGGACGTCTTTGTTTTTTTCTTCTTTTTCCATATTTCGTCGATTTGTTTGTTAGTTGGGAGATCTTGTCGGTAGAAAACTGTTTCGCTGTTTTCCGAGCTGACTTGAGCCGGCGCCATTTTCAACGTCTTGTGGTGAGTGCGATTGTAAGAAGACACTACATGGTGCAGTACGTCTACGTAGCGATACGTGCGCTTGTGTGTGAAATAACGCCACAGCTTCTCCTTCAGACTGCGGTTCAAGCGCTCCACTAGACTAGCTTTGATGTCGTCGTTCTCGCCAGTGAAGAACTCTATGCCCTCGCTCTTCAAGTGATCTTGAAAGATCTTGTTCAAAAACTCTTTCCCCTTGTCTGTCTGAACAGTGCGCGGTCGTCTCTCGCCAGTGCCTGTCATCTCTCGGAAGGCCTCGGTGACATCAGCGCCGCTCTTGGATTTAATGGGAACGGCCCACGCGTACCTAGAGAAAACGTCGATCGCCGTCACCACGTACCGGAAGCGGTCGTTGTGAGACGCCAAAGCTTGCATGTCCATCAGATCTATCTGCCACTGCTGATCGATTGCGCCGGTTATAGTTTTGTTCCTTGCGAATTTTCTCCGAATGGGTTTATGTTTAGTGTAGGCGTCCAGCGACACTAAAGCATCTCGGATGACGGCCGGGTTCAGGTGGCGAAAATGATGTTTCTGGAGTTTAGTCACGCTAGTGAAACTGGAGGGCGCTTTGACGTCGGTATATCTAGCTACTACGCGCTTCTTTTCTTTTTCCTTCTTGGTCAGTCTCTTCACTGGTTTGCCCATGGTGGGCCTGTTGAGGGCGTGAACGACGAGCTCGCCGCTAGGCGGTTGCGCCCTCTCCTTTTCTTACTCGCCACGCTCCTATAGGAAGTCGGAGTTTGGAAAAGTTCACTGTCGTCCTCCTCGTCGTCAGAGGATTGATCGTCCACCTGGAGAGAAGAGTCTGCTGCTGCTGCTGCTGCTGCTTCTCCTTCTTCCGAGTCGAAGCTCGGTCGTTTCCGACCTCTGTCAGCAAGCCGTGTGTCCAAACTTCGGCCAGGTCCGCTCGCTTTATACAGATGGTTTCCGATCAAGGAGTCTGTGGGAACTGCTTCGCGCAGCGCTTTCGTGAACGGCGAGTAGCCCGCCGGTCTGGGCGCCGTCTTCCTGAACCTGGCAGCGTCGTTCAGTAAGTCCACTATGTTGATGCGATGCTCAGGTGGTATTCTCCGACCCGACATCTCGCGCACCGCACCGTCCTCGTTCCACTTGATCACACCGGATTTCTCCAATTGTTTGTACAGCGCCACGGTCCGAGTGCGATTCCTCTTGGGAACTTGGTTCACCAACCGCTCGAGTAGGGACGTGCTGGCCTCTTCAGCAGACTGACGGAGGTGAGCCGGGGGCGAAGAAGAGTAGGACGAAGAGATGTTGCTGTTGTGGGGATTCGCGAGAAAAAATTGCAATCTATTCAACAACCTTCGGTATTTCAACATTTTCTCGCGCGATTCCAAAGTGGGGTCGTTCAACACTAAATCCAAGTCCCTGTAGATAAACTGTAGCACCTGGTGCAAGGCCGCGTCGGGATGAAGGGACTGTTCTGCCTGCTTGTGGTAATAGGCCATGTCGGCAGGTAGGCGGGCGGCGGTGGCAGGAGCGGAACTCTCGTTCTTTTCAGTGCGCTCATCAGGAAGAGGAGGAAGGTTTGGAGCAGTAGAAGTACTAGCAGCAGCGACTGCAGTAGTAGCAGCGCTAGTAGTAGCAGCAGCAGCGGGCACATGATGAAGTAGACCTGCTCGTGATGATTTGTAGAGCGTCTCAGGATCCACGAGCGCTAAACGTTTGTAGTGTTGTTGCTGCTCTGAGTCCGTCATGGGGACGACGGTGGCAATGACGCTGGTGGTGGCGGTAGTGGTGGTGGTGGTGGTGGTGCTGTCGGCGAGTAGGTGTCGAATGAGGTGTCTCATATACGGAGAATGCTCTTTATAAGCGGTAAGGCCATCCCTATGAGAGCCGGAATGAGGAAACCTCCCTCTTGTACCAAGACGCGTCTCTTTTTTTTGATGGGCGTAGATTTTTTGCCGACCTCCCTCAACACGTCAGCCGATTCTCGAAGCTTGTCCAGTTGTTTGTCGCTGAGCGGGATGTTCCCTACCAGTAAATTGTGACAGATCTCACTTAACGCTGCGATCAGATCGTCGCTTCCAGAGTCTATTAGATGCGAGCAGTCCTTTGGCGAGCACTTAGCTAAGTGCTTGAGAGTACCAAAGTGCCTTTCGAGTAGATGAGAAGACATTTTTTTGCTACTGCTTTCTCTTGTTCTTTTTTTTGTCTAGCGGTACGAACACTAGCTGAGAGTGTATGGACGTCAAAGAGGAGCGTATTCTCAGATCGTCAGGTGTTGACTGCTTGAAGTCCAGAAGGAGGTATGAGTGAGGTCGCTTGAGTTCATGGGTAAATATACTAGAGAGGGCCGCCGCGTTGGACGGAAACACCTGGCGAGACAGACTAGCTATTTGCCACATGTCGCGCGGGTTCTTGAAAACGATCATGTAGTGAGCGTTCAGACTCATAGTTCGAAAGTCGGGTGATTTCTGGAATAGGTTCTGAGTGATGTATATGACGCTCACGTTCCAGTGATGCGAGTATTTAGTAAAGATGTCGGCTACCACTTGCTGATTGGAACTGCTCATCAGATCGTCCAATATCAGTAGAGTGTGGGGTCGTAAAGCGTCTTCTGCTACTTCCACGTCTCCCGCTATAGACTCTTTGCTAGGAAGACCTTCTCTGAATTCCACACCGTACTGATTTTGCATTTTTTCAAACAGAGGTTGCCACTCGCCGTAATGGTAAAAAGTCTTTTCCACCGGCGGCGTGACCAAATTGTTCACGTCGCTCAGAAATTGATCCACCAAGCGCGATTTTCCACAACCCGACGGACCGCTAATGATACAACTAAAGGGTCCTTGTAGTCGAGCGTCGAAATGAATTTCTGTGAAGAGTTTGCTTTTACTACTGGACATTTTTTTTGTTTTTTTTCAGGACGCGTCAGAGAGCGGTTGTGTGTCTGACTGTCTGCTGTGTTTCTCACTCGAACGGTCGGTAGTGAATGGTTGTGGAGAAAAGTCAGCCGACCTTTTTATTGATACCGGCCGGTGTCACAGTAGCGGCGGCAGAAGTGACTTTTTTTTCTTTTTTTTTTTTGCGATAAAATTCTATTTTCACTCAATAGTCATAAATGTTTGTATCAGACTCCAGAGGAGTCTGACACAAATATATTTTTTTTTTTTAAAAAGAAGAAGAGGAGGAGGAGGAGGAGGAGGAGGAGGAGGAGGAGGAGATTAATTTGCCGCTTTTTTTTCTATTTCTGTGTTGTGACACGATCGTCTCGAAAAAGCAATAAGGCGTGTGAGCGCGGCGGTGACAAATACATATTGGAGCGTATGGTTTAAAATAGTGCGTCCCTATCTTCTTCAATTCGGCTGCGTTGCAATATGCGGGATAACAAGTGACGACGTCGAAACGTTTAGAGACCGTGTTCACGTCGGCCACAACGCGCGCCCACCGAGTGGGAGCTGCAGTCGCTCCCAAGAAACCGATCGGCTTGTCGAATCGTTTCATAGCACTTATTCTCACTTTATAAGAGGAGGCAGGGTGAGGAGAGTAGCGGCGCTCTTTCTTTTCATGAAACGCCCAACGAGTGGGGGCGCTGAGAGCGGCTGTTATGCAATAGTAGAGTAAATGCTGTTCTGAGAAGACGGCTCTCGGCCATGTCGCTACGTTTTCCTTTTCCGCTCTTGTATAACGACGATGGCGCTCAGCTTTGCATTTCTCGAGAATTCGGTACGCTTCAAGAGAAGCGTGAACCTCAACTACGTGACGCTCTCTCCTTTGAGATAAAAAAATAGCCGGGCAGTTGAGGAGAGCACTTTGTTCGCGCGACCGTCTTTTAGAAACTCGCGCCCTCTGCAGCGCCATATTTCTTTCCTCCGAAACAAAAAAGACTGAGTGAAAATAAAAAATTTTAAAAAACAAAAAGCTCAAACAAAAAAAATAAGCAATAAGCAGACTCAGCTCGAAATTCCCTGCTGGTGTGATGGCGGTGACTGCAGGCGGTGGCGGCGGTCGGCTGGCCGGCGGTGGCGGTGTCGGCGGCGATGGTAGAAGGGTGTGTGGAAAGAGAGACGCATCTCAGTCTTTTATAGGAGCGGCGAGTCTGACATTTTCAGCTGTCGCATGCTGACCTGCTGCTATCATAAGAGAAACAAAAGCCCTAATCACGCTTTTCAGCTGGATCCTTCCACCCCGCCAGACATGGATCCAGATGGGAAGGTGGTTTAAAATTAAATCCGTGTACCGACTGTCATACAATAGAGTAATTAGTTGAACGCGTGTTACCTGTATAAAGGATTAGCGGGTCATGGGCTCAGCGTGTGTATAGAAAAACAACTACAGGTAGCGTGAACAAAGCGACCCCCTCCCTTTCTGTCACTCTGTCTGTGACTAGAGGGTGTGCGTGTGGTAAGCGGCTTAAATCTAAAGAAAAACAAATCACCCTCTCCTGTCGTCAGCAGTCAGCCGGCCGGCGGCTGGAAAATGCGATTAGAGGGATGATGAGCCGCGTAGTAAGCGACTTAAGGCTGATCTAAAGACCTGCCGTGAGGGGGCAGCTGGCCGGTGGCTTGAAAAAAAAAGGGGGGAGTAAGGGTATATAAGGGGGAGTGAAACCGTATTCGGCATCGTCATCATCGTTCACGCTACTACTACTACTACTACTACTACTACTACCACCACCAGCACCGCGCCTCAATTTGCAGATCCCCATGATGGAAAGTTGCTACCGTGACATGAAGCGGAATGACGAAGCGGCGCGCGAATGTGAAGCTGATGCTGTAGCCTCTGCTACTGCTGCTGCTAGTGCTGCTCAGCGTGCTACTGCTGCATTTACTGCGGCTGTTAGTGACGCTGGTTGTGATGACGTTGTTGTTGTTGCCGCTGCGGCTGTGACTGCTGCTGTTGCTGCCGCCGATGCAGCTACTCATGCCACCGATGCCGACGCTGCTGCTGCTGATGCTGTTGCGGCTGCCGATGACGCCGCTGATAACGCTGCTAGTGCCCGCTCTGCCGCCCTTGCTACTGTCGCTGCTGCTGTTGTTGCTAATGCTCACGCTACTGCTGCTACAGCTGCTGCTACTGCTGCTACCGCTGCTGCCGAGGCTGCTGCCGCTGCTGCCGATGCTGCTGCCGATGCTGCTGCCGATGCTGATGTTAGCAGTCGCGTCGACAAAGAATCGTCATTTGTCACTCTTAAACCTCCAGTTGAACGCGCGACGAGTAGTAGGGCTACCAACGCGACGGCCGGATGGTGCAACTGGTGTCGTCGCTTCTGCTCGTGCGCTTGCTTTTCTTCCAGTCCTACCTGCTGCTGCTACGGTGTGATAGTGTTATAGTGTTTGAATGAGAACGCGCGTAGTTACACATAGACGCTGTAACAGATGTGCTTTTTTTTTTGAAAATATAATTTTAACATAACATGGAACTTGTTGTGTTTATTTTCTATATATAAGTTGTTTGTTTACAAACAGTCACGTGTCACGTGGTGTTGTTTACAAACAAGAGAGCCACGTGGTGTTGTTTACAAACAAACCCTAAGTAGGTCACGTTACCCTAGTTACCAGAATGCCGGCTTCTGATTGGCTGAGCCTAAGTAGGTCACGTGACGTAAGGAGGTCACGTTACCATGGTTACCAGAATGCCGGCCTCTGATTGGCTGAGAGCTTCTAAGTAGGTCAGTAGGTCACCCAGAATGCTGGCTTCTGATTGGCTGAGAGCCCTAAGTAGGTCACGTTACCATGGCAACGGGTCACGTGACCAAATGGAGGCCTCTGATTGGCTGCATGTCGATTGAGTAATAAACAGTACTTAACTATAGTCCCGTTCCGATACATACTATACTACTCACATGTGTGGTTACTATGTTGTATACAACTAGAGTTGACTCTGGCATTCTCTGGGAATGTACTGACATGGAAGCACAAAAAAGATTAATGTTCATGCATCTTGTGAATCCTTTTTCATGGCATCTGTATCATACAATGATTTACTATAATAGTCATGCAGGGCATTTCAAACGATTTTTAACAACCAAAGTAAGCTCCAGCTCTGGTCTGATGATGTATGTTCCTGCCTTTTCACAGCAGTTATGGATCATCACAGTCGTTTTGCTGGCAGTATTCGCTGCATCTACCTGTCCCATCGACATGCTGTATGTATAGAAATAAGGACAGAATTATTAGTAGTATGACATGAATAATCCATTTTAAGTAGCCTGAAAGAGATCACTGTACAGTGTCAATTGTGCTTTCTGTTAATTGTCACATTTTATCCTTTCCTCAGTAAGCCATGACAACCCCACACCATTACGATACATAAATATGCTCAATTTCCAGGATAGAATCGTCCAACATGCATTTCTATGTGTTAGTGGCAAGGAAAGGAGACAAACCTCGTAATGTTATAAATTTACATTCGAATTCTAGCTACGGACGTATTTATAAAAGGATTTACCTTGCAGAGCTGGTGACAATCCAATGTTGTGATGTCTTTGTCATTCCTCCAGTCTGAAGTCACACATTTCAGTGCTGTTGGACCTCTCCGACCTAGTGCCCAGACCTTCCCCTCTCGCATGGCCTTTATCATCCAGAATTCAGAACCAAAAGGTTTGCCATGGATGGCAAATTTTGTCAAGTTACCAATTGTTCAAGGAATACCTTGCCATTAGAAATTGATTTCATTTCACAGTTGGCCAGTGAGATTTCTTCAAGGGATTTCACAGAAGAAAGACCAGATGGTGAAACATCAATGTTTGGGTTACCACCAAGATCCAGGGTTCTCAGATTACTATTAAAGACTCCCAAAGGGATTGTTAGTTTGACAGTCATGCCCGAAGCGGTAAATTTCCACAGATGCTCAAGCTGTTTGACATCATGACCGTTTTTTTTAAATGTTTTATTAGGTTGAATAAATACAGATACATCGAAATAAATAAATGTATTTGCATCTAAACCCAGCACGGGCGCATTGCCCTACTCCCGCTAGGACCTCTCATGTTCCTTCCAATAACCATCGTACATGTATAATGGATATGACAACATCATATTGTAGTATCACATGTAACGTATGATAAACAATGTATTACAACCTCTAATATAATATTAGAACGATGAGATGAGATGAGATGTGATAATAAATGACAAGAACAAGATGTGAAATTAATTTACACTCATAAAACAGGATGGGTAATTCTTCTTAATAGATATTTTAAATTTGTTAAGGTCTTCTATTTCAGTGTATTCAGGTTTCAGCTCGTTCCACCTTTGTATACCCCTATATAATGCACTCCTGAACACTATTGGTTTTAGGGATCTAGGGAGGAGTAATCTATGTCCTTGGCCTCGCCTGGTGGGTAAATTTCGATTATCATTATATATGTTTATTTTTCTCAAGGTGTGGGCGTAAAAAAGAAGGTGGATGTCCCTTCTCTGTATTAATTTTCTGCATTTAGACTTTTTATGAAGTTCTTTTGTATTAAAAAGAGGATTTTTTTCTAACTTTACTCTAAATATGGTGCGTAAGGCCTTATTTTGTAACCCTTGCAATTCTAACGATTCTCCTCTCAGATCCCTATCCCATATGTAGTCCACATAATCAAAACTAGGAATAACCATTGTTTTGTACATTGTTAAAGCTGCATCTTGGTCTACATGGTCTCTGACCTTTGCGGATTGGTGTATTTTATGCCTTATATTAGCCAGCGTTTGCTTTCTGTGTTCCACAAATTTCAGTACAGGATCTAAAGTTAAGCCTAAATATTCAAATGTCTCTACCTGCTCTAGGGCTACACCATTCAGCGACAATATAGGACAGTCTACCATGTTTCCATTGTATAACATCCATTTTGTTTTTTTCTCATTTATCGTTAAGCTATTAATCCTACACCACAGGGCTAGCTTGTCCAAAATCGGCTGCATAGATACATAATCATGTACAGAAATTACAGCATAGTCTGCATATAATGTTATATCAAAGATACC
The DNA here is from genome assembly GCA_947462335.1 of Harmothoe impar. NCBI lineage: Eukaryota > Metazoa > Annelida > Polychaeta > Phyllodocida > Polynoidae > Harmothoe > Harmothoe impar. The sequence continues at coordinate 26,934 of CANHQG010000244.1, forward strand.
AATCCTTGGCAGGGAATTAATATAAATAGAAAATAATACTGGGCCACAAACGGAACCCTGTGGAACACCATATTGGGTTGGTTTGAGTGATGAAACATGATTATTAGCAACAGTACATTGACTTCTGAGGGTCAGGTAGCTCGAAAACCATTTTTGCGTATTTTTGCTAAGTCCAAAAGTGGATAGCTTTTTCATAAGAATAAAGTGAGAAACCATATCGAAAGCCTTCTTATAAATATAAAGCTATTGTTGGCTTATAGTCAATAATATTCTCAACAATATTCCTAAGATGTTCATTAATAGCAGTGACCGTTGAATGACCAGAGCAGTATCCGTGTTGACGAGGAGTTAAAAGGTGGTGGTTTTCATATAATTTTGAAGCCGAACAGGTATGCTATATAGGTCAGTCTCAGGTGTGCGTGGTGACAGCAGTGGTAATGGCTACACAGGTGGCGGAGAGCACGAGTGGAAAATACCGAAATATCCTCTCTAGCGCTAATTTCAAGTCTCAGTATGTATCATTCATTGACCTCCAGGCTTAGTTATAATAACTAGTTGTCTTTAAGTCGACTTTGCTCTCATATAAACGTGTTAATAAGACACATCTACCGGAGCGCTGCGCTGGACGTCTTTACCTGCGTGTAGCCATATCCTGTTGATAGTGGTGATGTCATTGCCACCCACATGTAGTTCCTCAATGCCTGTCATACAGCAGCTGTATTTACCCTGCTTCAAGAAACTGAGAGATTCTAACAGATTACCACGAAGGTCAAGTACGGTCAAGTTCCTCAGAGAGCTACAGGACATGGCTCCATCACTAAGACTACTGTCCGCTAGGTTGAGAGCCCGCAGACCTGGGGCACTTTCCAGAACCTGTTTTGGCAGCTTTGTGAGACTGTTGACATTTAGGTAGAGGGTCTAGTAAAATGGCGACAGGCAGCGGTTGACATTCGAGAGAGGAGGGAACTCAATCCACCAACATCTAAGTGTATGGACATGCTACTAAAGAAATAAGTGAATTGTTGGATACATGAAGCCTTAGACTCACCGAGGATCAAATACTGTGATCTATGGTAGCCGATGGAGGGTAATGGTGGAGGAGTTTCGACGAGAAGCAGAGCTTTGAAAAATTCGGTGGGCGATATCAGGGAGGTTGCCAATGTAAACAACAACATGGCGGACGACGCGCTCACGAAGTTTATGCAGGATATTAAAGACGGTAACGCTGCTATTTTAACCAGAATTGGCTCTATTGACACTACCCTTGCTGGTCTCACAACCAAGGTAGATGCGAATGTCACGAAGATTGATACGTATATAGGTGATAATGACCGGGAGGTGCAGGACATCAAGGCGCGACTGGACTTCATAGAAATAGCGAGGGACAGGGCTGTCATACAGCGAAAACAACTAGAACTGGACAATGCTCGTATGGCCTACAAGATGGATAAACTTACTGAAAGGGTAAGGTATAATGACGAGTTGCTCAGAAGACCGAACATTATTATTGAGGGGGTGCCAGAGAAGGCGGGGGACACTCCTAAGAAGATAGTAGTAGATTTGCTCACGGATATAGGTGCCATAACTGGCACAGAGAGAGTGAATCTGGACGCTGCGTATCGTATTGGCAAGCCGAGACAGAATCAGACCAGCCCCAGAAATATTATGGTTCGGTTTAAAGACATGGAAATGAAGATGCGCTTGTTCCAAGAGATCACCAAGATGAAACATCTAAAACGCTGGGAGGAGGTATACGTAGCAGACGACCTGTCGACGGAACAACAAAGTGAGAGAAAAGATTTGAGATGCTTATCTGCTGTCGCCAAGCAAAAGGGATATGCCTCTGCCAAGGTTAAAGGAGGGAAATTGGAAATAGCTGACAAGACTCTAACATATAGGGACTTATATCTGCTCCCGGAAGGCATCGATATGGAGGCGGCCAAACTGGTATCAATACCCACGGGTGTGTGCTTCCAATCTCATCATGCCTACCTGTCAAACATGTTCAGATGTCATATACACGATGAAGAGGTAGATTGGAGCAGCTCTGAGCAGTTGTTTTGGTTCAAAATAGCCAAATATAACGATGACAGTCAGATTGCTCGAGAAATCATGCTTTGTGATGACGGGTATGCAGCCAAGCGCCTATCATATAAGATAAAAGTGACCAAGCAAGACACCTCCACCAAGAGATTTGACTTTATGGCCGATGTATCTGAGCAGAAATATGAGCAGAATACGGATCTGAAGGAGCGGCTCAAGGCTACAAAGGGAATTATCTACGAATGTACGTTAGAAAAGCCCTGGGGCTGTGGATTCACCATAGCACAGGTCAACCAGATCAAAAAGGACAACGTAAAAGAGAACAGAATGGGGAAAATATTGATGGCATTGAGGGATAAATTAATTCAGGAAGAGGGGCAGTAAGGGAAGGTTGGGGGAGCAAGGTTACATGGTTATAAAGGGTATTAAATTAAATTAAATATCATATACATCTCCTGTTCACTTGTGCCAGAAATGGATCTTGTAATGTAATGTATACTAGGGTAGGGTGAAGATGATGTATATGAGTTTGCTTGATGTGAACGAGCGCCGAGAAGTGTAGTTGGTCTCTGAGCCGACAGGTGGCGACAAGGGTGGCGGTGTTATGATATGCTACTGTAGATCTGTGCGCCTTGACGCTTCAAGCTAAAATACCGGTACTCAATAAGTTTTATTTATCCTGATGTTAAAGTATGGGAGGGTGAGTTTGTACACAGGTATTACATTTTATTGAGCAATGTGTGGGACATGTCAAGGTTACCACATGACTTGAATGTATGAAGTCTGATAGTGGTTAAAAAAACTATATAATACTGAAACTAAACTTACCGGTACTCATGTACCCAATATATGTTAAATGCTTATTGCAGTTATGATAAATGTAATAGTAGCGTATATATAATTATTTATTTGTAATGAAATATATTGTAGGGGGTTCTAGTTCTTGACTCCGACGGGGTTAATCACTGGAAACTTATCCTCATGAAAGGGAGAAATCTCTACGCAGGTGGCACGAGTTGCCCAGACCTGCCAATCTTGTATGTAAGTGTATTAACATTGGTGTGTGGGATGTCAATGGGTACCCTTGTATATCATGGTGGGTAGACACATGGTAAGGGGTAGTAAAAATGATTTCTCGCTAGTTCATATTAATATTAGAAGTTTAAAAGCAAAAATTGAAACATTACGTATACACATGTTAGATAAGCGGGATGCTGTGTTGGGTATTTCTGAAAGTTGGCTTCATGAAGGCATTGTTAATAGTATGGTCAACCTGGATGGTTATAACTTGGAGCGTTGGGATAGAAGCTGGGGTGACGATAAGAAATGTGGGGGCGTGGCTATTTATATAAGAAATGACCTGTCTTATTCAACCACTAATTATAAACATTTAAATAGGAGTTCTAATAACATAGAGATTCAATGGGTTGAAATAATTAGAAATGGAAAAAAGAATATAGTGGTGGCTAATGTGTATCGTCCCCCTGATGGTGATAAAGCAGGTTTTATTGAAGAATTTAACACTCTGATAAGTTTAGCTCACCTAAGGCGTAAAGATCTAATGATAATATGCATAAAGTTTCTACGAGACTTATGAAAATATGTATTAATATATTAGGATTGACGCAGATTATTAATAAGCCCACCAGGTCCAATGAAATCTCGGCCACATGTCTTGACTGGGTTATCACAAATACTACCAAATTGTATGAATGTGTCCTTAGGACGTGGAATCTAAGTGACCATTTAATGGTTGGTATTACATTGATTGATCACTACTTTGTCAATGAAAGAATATCTTCTGAAGGTAGATCGTATAGGAAATATAATGCTGATCTTTTTAAAGCCTGTATAAGAAATGCCGACTGGGGTCCTATTGATGACTGTGAATGTGTGGACCAGAGATGGTGTTTCATTCTTGGGTTATTTACCAAAGAACTTGATATCATGTGTCCAGTTAGAACGTTTAAGGTTAGGAAAGATAGGGCGCCTTGGATCACCGATCACATATTAGAATTAATTAATGATAAAGATAAAGCATTAAAAAAGGCAATTTCTACCAAAAATCCTGTGCATTGGCAAGTAGCAAGTAGATTAAGAAACTCAGTTAATAAATTTATAAAAAAAGCCAAATCAAAATTTATAAGGGATAGCCTTGAACAGAACCAAAAAGACAGTAAAAAATTCTGGAGAATAATTAACGGGTTGGTAAAAGGTGATCGAGGTGCCGTAAGCTTTAAGTTAAAGGACACTCTGAGAGGTATATTGGTGGAGGATGGAGATACTCCTGACTTTATGAATGATTTCTTTCTGAATATTGGGCCTAATCTTGCTGCTAATTATGATGTACCTTGGAATTATGAAGGAAAAATGTTTGATTCACGTATTGATATGATTGAGACTGACGTAATTGAAGTTGGTAAATTTATTAAGGAGATTGACATTTCTAAGTCCTCTTGTATTGATGGTATATCATCTGTGTCTCTTAAAGATGCTATGTTGGCTGTACCAGAAAAGATAACGGTGTTATTTAATGAGTCGATAAATACCGGTAAGGTTCCTGACGCATGGAAAATTGGTACTATTGTGCCCTTGCAAAAAGATGGAGATAAGTCTGATGTCTCTAATTTACGACCTGTCACCTTATTACCTATTATAGGGAAACTATTAGAGAAAATTGTTAATAATAGGCTTGTTAATTATTTAGAAGTTAATGATATTCTTGAAAAAAGACAGGGTGGTTTTAGGGCGGGGCACTCTACGATTGACACTGTTGCACATTTCTTGGACGACATCTATAGGGGCCTAAATTGTAAGCATTATACCTTATCTACATTTGTGGACCTGAAGAAGGCTTTCGACACCGTAAATCACTTTATTTTATTAGAAAAATTATCCAAAATTGGTGTCGGAGGTCTTCTTCATAATTGGCTCAGAAATTATCTTGTAGATAGAAAGCAGTGCACCCAGGCCAATGGTAAAAAATCTAAGGAAGGTTTAGTTACATGTGGTGTTCCACAAGGATCCATTTTGGGTCCTACATTATTTTTAGTATATATAAATGACTTAAGTAACATTGTTGAAAATTGTGGTTTATACTTATATGCTGACGACACAGTGGTCTCGTCAACTGGACCAGATTTACAAGTGCTAACTACCAAAATGGAGGCAGATCTTGTATTGTTAGAATTATGGTTTAAAAAAAATAAATTAACGTTAAATGCAAAAAAGACAAATTACATGATTTTTGGCCTCAGAAATAAATTGAAACAGATTCACCACCATACACTCCATTTTGGTACGGTTGAGATAGATAGGGTTCAAAGTGTAAAATATTTGGGTATTACGCTGGATCCTGTGCTTAACTTTAACAAGCATGCTGAGTCATCATTTAGAAAAATGATATTTAAAGTATATCAGCTAGCTTTTTTGAAAGATTGTATGACGATACCTATTAGATTGAACATGTATAAAACTATGATTTTACCTCATGTGGATTATGGTGACGTATTTTATGACATAGCTGGGAAATATATTTTGGACAAAATGCAAATAGCTCAAAATAAAGCATTAAGGATGTGTATGGGAGTGGAACCAAGATTTCCAACTATATTGGTCCATCAGCGAGCGAAGATATCATCTTTAAAGGCCCGTAGGCAGATGCACACTGTAAATTTTATGTTTAATCAGAAAAATAATGAGGAAATGATTAATAGGAGGGAGGTATTCACCAGAGCCCATGACGCTTTATTATTCTTGACGATAAAGCCTAGGGGCCATCCATTAATTACGTACGCACATTTTTGCCCAAAATAGACCCCCCCACCCCCCCTGTTGCACCATGTACGCATTTGGACTACCCCCCCCCCCCCCCATGCGTACATACTCATTTCACTTTGCCCCCCCCCCCCCCCCACTGATAAAATAAAAGGTTGTTATGATAATGAAATTTACTGAGAAAAGATTTAAGGTTAAAAAATGCTTATGTCGGGAGAGAATATCTTTTTTCGGGGATATGTATCTTGTTGGGTTTGGGAAATTATCCGAGTACAGTAGCTTTCTCTTTCAGACTTTTATAGAGAAATATTCCTTCCCCCCCCCAATCCCCCCCCCTCCAAGAAAAGAAGCAACCTAGGCTTCGCCTCAAAATATTGAGAAATACCCCCTATACGGTAACCCCCACAAAAAGTATTCGCATGATATAATTCCATACATGTACATACAAAGCATAATCCTCCACGATGGGATGATCCAAACTAAATATGGCCCATTTAGTTTTCGCATCATTCCAAAGGCATATGCAATTTGTTGGGGGGGGGGGAGGGGCACTTTGCAGGAACAAACTTAAGTTGGGGGGGGGGCGAGATTACTTAGGGGTAATTGTTGGGTGGGGGGATAAAAAATGAATTTGCTATGTTGGGAAAATTCTCCAAAAGAAAATTCTCCAAAAGAAAATTCTCCAAAAGAAAATTCTCCAAAAGAAAATTCAATTGGTTGAGTATTTGGACCTAAAAAGGTACCAATTTTAGTCTAAACTGACCAGAAAAACGGCCCTATGCGTACACAATGCGTATGCAAAAATGGGCCTAGACCCCCCCCACCCCCCCTGTACGCATCTGTACGCATTTGGCCTGACCCCCCCACCCCCCCTTGGTGCGTATGTAATTAATGGATGGCCCCTTAGGAATGAAACCACAAAAAAGAGTGTGCTGTATAGAGGAGCATTATTGTGGAATGCTTTATCTGTTGATGTAAGGAATATTGAACTATACGAGGCCTTTAAGCTAAACAGGAAAAAATGGCTCGGTAGTACAAATTATCCATAAAAACTGTAATAATAACATGTTAGGCTTAAGGTATAAGGTAGCTGGAATTTATTTAGTGTTTATGCACTTAAAATACTACCGGTAAGAATAAAGTATCAAAAAATATTGAATGTAATATGGGTTTACGCAAATCATGTGATACAAGGTGGCGAAATTAATAAGAATTTATACTATGTACATGGATACAGGGCTTACCCGGTTCTGGCATCCCTCCACACCTTTTCTATGATAGCGATTGTGTAATACATGAGGACTTGTTTAAAGTTAAATATTGAACTAAAGTGCTAAACGTATATAACGGGAGGGTTTCTAAACTGTACTGGCACATTTATGCCATCTGTTACTATATTTGGTGAAAAAATACCCTGTACGTTATATATATCTAATTATGATGTTATTCATCATCAGTTATAATAGATCAGCTGAGTGTATTAGTATAGAAATGCTGGTGATATATATTTTCGAGCTGTATAAGCTCTTTATGTTGCCAGGATAAATAAACGGGAATGATGTGTCTACATCTTCTCATACTCAAAAAAAGTTGTTACAGATGACAAACCAGCAAATGAACCATCATCAAAATTTCTGTTGGAAAGATGGTAGTTCCATAGATAGAGACATCTCAAGTTTGGTGTTGCAGCAAATGCACCACTAGAAATGCTCTGGAGTTGGTTGTCTCTAAGATCGATGCCTTCTACATTGTGGTGGCCAAAGAACATGTCATCACTGACTTCTGTCACACTAGTAGCACGTATTGTAATCCATATAGTATTTGAGTCATTTCGAGGTATTTGTCTTACGATTTTCCCAAAACACGCCAAATGTGTTTGAGTCTCTGTCAGGTTAGTAAATGAACAGCCACCAGCTGTCCGGGCTAGGGTCGATAGTTCAGCATGGTTTGGTGCTATACATATTCCTCCACCAGGAGGGGTAGCCTCAGTGATACTTGGTGTAGGGGTCGTCTCAGTGGTACCTGGTGCAGGGGTCATCTCAGTGGTACTTGGTGCAGGGGTCGTCTCAGTGGTAATAGGCTCAGGGGTTGTCCTAATGATACCTGGTGTAGGGGCACCTGGGTGGTGGTAGTATGTGAAGTGTTCATCTCAGTGGTACTTGGTACAGGGGTTGTCTCAATAGTACTTGGTTCCTTGGTTGTTTCAATGGTACTAGGTTCAGGGGTTGTCTCAATGGTACTTGGTTGCTTGGTTGTCTCAATGGTACTTGGTTCAGAGGTCGTCTCAATGGTACTTAGTTGAAGGGTCTTCTCGGTGGTACTTGGTTCAGAGGTTGTCTCAATGGTACTTGGTTCCAAGTACTTCAGGGGTCGTCTCAATGGTACTTGGTTCCTCGGTTGTCTCAATGGTACTTGGTTTCTTGGTCATCTCAATTGTACTTGGTGCAGGGGTTGTCTCAGTGGTGCTTGGTGTAGTAGTTTGCTCAGTGGTACTTGGTTCAGGGGTTGTCTCAATGGTACTTGGTGCAGTAGTTGTCTCAATGGTACTTGGTTAAGTGGTCGTCTCAATGGTACTTGGGTGAGGGGTCGTCTTGGTGGTGCTTTGTTCAGAGGTTGTCTCAATGGTACTAGGTTCAGGGGTTGTCTCAATGATACTAGGTTCCTGGCTAAGACAGCATCGGGCTGTGTCTCACGACCTTCGGCCAATGTTTTTGTCTCTGACCGGGTGCCGTCTCTGACCAGGTGCTGTCTCTGACCGGGTGCTGTCTCTGACCTGGTGTCAGAAAAAAGTGTTTTTTTAATTTTAACCTATACTCATATATATAAGGATTTGTAAAAACGTTATGGCAGCTGTTATGTAATCATTATTAGCCTCCTGCTGTTGTTAGAACATAGCTAAACTCCCAAAGTGACATCCGGTCAGAGACGGTACCCGGTCAGAGACGGCACCTGGTCAGAGACGGCACCCGGTCAGAGACAAAAACATTGGCCCAAGGTTGTGAGACACAGCCACCAGCATTACCTTAGAACCTGAATTGTCTCATCTTGACCCTTTCAGGACGGCAGAAGGCTTTACTGCATCGCAGGCTCTGTGTACACCAAAAAGATGAGATTCGACTCCCCAGCCACATTGGTAGCTACCAGCGTGAAGTTCACCAGGCCTGTCGCGTTAAAGTTGCCACTGATAGTTAACTTTGCTGACACAGAGTGGTTTGCTGCCCAGATAGTTTCTGTGGCTGTAGCATTCTGAAAGATGGGGAATATTGAGTGTCCATTTCATTTTGGACCAAAGCAAAAAGTGTGTTTCAAGAAATATGAGAGATAAGATAGGAAGGTACGAGCATTGGACCAAGTAAGTAGGAATATTACAGAATTTTGGATATATTCTTTAAAAACCAGTTTCCTGAAGACAGACAGTTCTTTAGACCACTGAAATAAGTAGGAGCTCGTTTTTCCTGGCCAAATATTTCTAAAATCTAGAAAAAAACTAACATCTAAAAATGAAAGTCTAAATACCCAAAGATGGGACAGAATGCTAGGGCCAGCCCTATTTTGAATCTAGAGTGGGGTTGCCTCAGTTTAAAATCACACCATGCATTCTCAGGAACACAGTTCTAACCAAGCTAAGGAATAAATATAAATTTACCCATTTGAAGCCTTCACTACTCTGTAGTATCATCTTGTCTTGGTTCACCCACGCATTGTAGGTATAGGCATTGGTCACATCAGCCTGTAAAGTGAGAAGACAATGGAAGACAATGTTCATAGTTGAAGGAATGCAATAAAACTCTTCTAGGCTATTGCTTGTACTGGGTGTTTGTAGTATGAGCAACCCAGTTAGCTAGTTTGCTACTCTAGGGATGAAAGATGCTGTCCAGACTGACTGCATCAGGTGACGGATGTGAGGGTTATACTCTAGTACTGTAAACGTTTTCGGGCTGGACATATTTTCGCTATTTCCGTGGAAATGAAAAATCTGCGAAAATATGTACAACGTGAATATTTATCCAATTTTAGCAAATTTAGCGAAAATTTATACACGCAAAAATATAAATATACAGTAAATACCTCTGCCTCAGAAGTAATTTCCAAAATAGGTGAGTAAGTTAATCTTTGTAAAAAAATTGCATTCAGAAAAATGAGAGCAGAAATAATCATACCTTATATTCCACGCACACTATATATGCTTCACAATGCTGCCCTATGAAGTAAATGTATTTCTCACTCATACTTAGGCCAAGAAAAAGGGTTGTTTCAGGTCACAAAATAGAGCGTATCAAACAAAACAGGGCTGACCCTACTTTTCTAAATGCAATTTTGAAGAAATGTTCGTATTTTTACCCTTTTTTGGTCAATGTCAGGGTCTTTGGAGAAGCTGGCTAGAACTTTCTGACCTACCGACCCTACATTTCCTTCCCATGTCACCTAAAGCATTTCTTAATTTTAAATATCAATTGATAACTGAAGACAGATTTTACCTTAATGGAAGTGTTTCTGCTAACTATCTTTCTTCCGTCTGGAAGCACCCATGTGCTCTGGGGAATTCCTTTGATCATGAGAGCCTGAGGAGAAGATTAAAGAAAACATATATATGTATGAAAGCATAACAAAAATAGGATCCATGCGCACATTCTCCCGGATAATGTTTATACCAAATTTAAATAATCACACCTACACGGCAAAAAAGTATTTACCAACAAGAGACTGACACTTGGTAGAGAGAAATAGCACTAATGAAAAGGGGAAGAATAGAAAAAACAAAGAAAGAGAGAATTAGACAAGTAGAATTTATTAATGCCCTATAAACACCTGGCCTTTAAGAGGGACTTTTCTTTTGTCAAAAGCAGGTCCTAAAGATGAGGTTTGACAGTGTTAGGTGTTTTTTTTGTCATCTTCATAAAAAACTGAATGTTCTGGGCTCAGTCTCATGAGTTTGTAACATTTCAAACGTCTTTGACCGGTGCCGTCTTTGACCGGTGCCGTCTTTGACCGGTGCCGTCTTTGACCGGGTATGTCCAAAAGTGAAATTTTTTTTTTTTTTTTTGTCCTTTTTATGTATATGATGTAATGTACTTGGTGGCACTTCTTATTGCATAATACTTTGGACAGTGCAGCTTCTCAAAGTTGAAGTCAAACACCAAGTGACGTCTTTGACCGGCTGAAGGAAAAAAGGCCAAAAGGGACCCTTAATATGTGCATAAAAAAAAAAAAAAAAAAAATTGGGTAAAACACCCATAGAGTGTATATTACATGAAGAAATTTAATCTTAAATATCACCCATTTGCAAATAGAAGTGGGCTATGTATGAGTTAATTTGTAAGAAAAGGCCATTTACATATACTATAATTTGAAAGATTTGTACTGTAATATATATTACAGCCAACGTACTAGGAGTACATACATAATGTTTATTTAATACAATTGAAGCATAATATGAAGGTATATTTGTGTTATTCATGATGTTTATGTGCATTTCAGACAAAACAAAGGGGTGATGCACCGGTCAAAGACGTCACTACGGGGAGCGTTAATATGACAGGCGGTCAAAGACGTCACCATTTCGTACAATAAAGATAAAAAAAGACATAAGATGTATATATATTGTATTATAATTTATTTTTATGTTGTTTCATATTTATCTATTCCGTATGGACTGAAAAGTGGATTTTATTCACATGTAAAAGTGAATAAAAATAGGAAAAACATAATTTCCAATCATATATTTATCGTTCCATTTCTTGACATAAGTAACCTATATATAACCGCCGGGCAAACACATGAAAAGTACATATTTTGTGTTATTCTCATCTCTTTACATACCAAATAACAAGCCGGTCAAAGACGTCACTTTTTTAGACACAAAGTAACATTTTCCACATCACTTTCCCCACCATACAAATGACATAAACAACAAATTAACCCACAGTACTTGTATTATGACCGCTGGTTAAAAAGGTGACATGTACAGGCTTTGGGTTATTCTGATGTCTTTATATACAAAATAACAACCCTGTCAAACACGTCACTTTTTTACACACAAAGTAACACCTTCCACATCACTTTCCCAACCATACTAATGATATCATCAACAATTTTCCCCATAGTACTACTAGTATGACCGCCGGTCAAAACGTGACATGTACAGTGCTTGGGTTATTCTCATATCTTTTTATATAATATGAAAAATAGCAACACGGTCAAAGACATGACTTTAATATGCATCCCCTCATTTCTTAACTTATTTGTTGTATGCCACTTCCTAATAACGGATAATGATATAAACAACAAATTATCTCATAGTACTTCTAATATTACCGCCGGTCAACACGTGAAATGTACATTGTATGGGTTATTCTCATCTCTTTTTATATAATAAGAAAAATAGCAACCCGGTCAAAGACGTCACTTTAATATCCATCCCCTCTATTATAAACTTATTTTTTGTATCCCAGTTGTTTATAACGGGTAAAGATATAAAAAAACAATTTTAACCCATAGTACTTCTAATATGACCGCCGGTCAACAGGTGAAATGTACATTTTTTGGGTAATTCTCATCTCTGTTTATATAATATGAAAAATAGCAACCCGGTCAAAGACGTCACTTTAATATGCATCCCCTCATTTCTTAACTTATTTTTGGTATCCCATTTCCTTATAACGGCTAATGATATAAAAAACAAATTTACCCATAGTACTTCTAGTATGACCGCCGGTCAACACCTGAAATGTACATTTATTGGGATATTATCATCTCTGTTTATATAATATTAAAAATAGCAACCCGGTCAAAGACGTCACTTTAATATGCATCCCCTCATTTCTTAACTTATTTGTTGTATCCCAGTTCCTTGTAACGGCTGAGTGGTATAACATGGGCCAAAGGCCAATCATCTCCGGATGTCATATCAGTGTCGTCGAGCAACTCATTTACAAACTTTCCCTTCTTACGCTCCACTGAAATATGGTTGTCTCTTTCATTTTGTTGTTGAGACTCGCCAACGGCATTTTTGGCATCCTCCTCTTCCCCTTCAGTGTCACTTTCAGATGAGTCGTCTGACTCAGTCGAAGGTGTTGGATCTTGTTCCGAAGTTTTTGGAGTTTCCGTCATGTTTAATATTTCTACAGCCAAGCGCTGTTTGGCTTTTCTCGCAGCATACCTGGTTGTCATGTTGCTTCTGTTGGAATTTCTGCGGTACGTTCTGTGGGTGTTGTGCACGGCGTCTAGATGTTCATCTTCATCACTTGAGAATTGCTCCTCATCACTACCTGGCTCATTCCAGCCCACCACTTCCTCCATTTCTCCCAATACCTCCTCGTTATGCAACTCTATCTCAGCATCCACATGTACATCCACAGTATTTTGTGCAGTAGAATCATCTGGTGCTGCAGGATCAGTATTGTCCAATTCATCTTCCCCATCGTTCTCAACAGGCGGTGGCTGTACTGCACGTGGAACGCGCGGCCTTTTCTTCTTGTACGCACGCCATTCAGCACACGCAGGTTCCAAGTCCTGTGTGAAGCAACATTGTTTGTAGCAGGAAGTATTCCTGAGAAACAATTCGCCGTTGAAGATGGTAGCCTGGTGTGCGTTGCTGATGCCATGGATGTCCGGACTTTTCCATCGAGATATGATATCCTCATTGTCTTTCACCTCAGACTTCTCGCCCTTTAAAAGGGTTAATTTGACAGTCTGGGGTTGCAGGACGGAGATAAATTCATCAACCGTCTGTATGGAGCCACACGATTTTATGGACCTGTCAGCCATCCCCTTCAACGCACCACCGATACCATCGCATGGCCCTTTGCCATGGCCAGCCTCGAGCCAATTCCATGTGATACGGATTCCAAAGATGCTGGCAGCTCGGGCTAACATCTCGCAGGCGAATTTATTTCTATATTGGGATGAAGGTGAATCGGTGACTAAATGGAGGTGTTCGAGGTCTGGATTAATAACACGTATCTTGGAGATGAGCAGTGATAAGAAGGTGAAGGTAGTGGGGAAGGAGTGATTCCTAACACTACTCACCCCCACATAATTGAAATGAGTGAGTTTCTCTGCTGGTGCCTCCTCCTCATGGCCATCTGGATTTGGGGATACCGGGTGTTCTTCCTCTACATTTTGAGTTAAGCGCGTATAAACAACCATAGGGTGGAGGGTTATTTGGTCCTTGCCGAAAAAAGCCGATTGTATTTCGGCCATAAAAGAAGTGCACCAATTTTCGGCATAGTCCATTTGGCAAATGGCATGGTTTTTCGGTAAGTTCTCCTTAAGGGATTTTACTGCAGAATATTGTTCTTGAACTCTTTGTTGATGTTGTCGGAAAATTTTTAGATCTAACATAAACTTCTCTTGGAATTCTTTTTTTGAAAGTCTGGTTTTAAGGAGGACAGTGTGAAAAACTGTTTTCTGTTTCTTTGGGCCGTTAGATGGATATTGGCGCTCTTCCTTGTCCCACATTTTAAAATGGACTTCATCACCGGGAATTTCCGAAAGTACTCTTTCAATATCTTCATCTGACAAGAGTACCAGCTCAGAGGTGCGGTTTGGCAAGCCGTCCACAGCCTCGAGCATCATCCCCATGTTGGCATGTGGTTTGCATAGGCACACCGACCGCTTAAGGAAGACCGAGGTCTTCACGGTGCGCTTGTCCCTCGCTTTACAGAATGTGGCGAAGGACAAGGCCAAGCCCGTCTCCACGACGAACTTGCGGTGTAAATTGCGCATGCAATCCACAAGCGCAACAACGGGGATGCCGATCTCTTTGCGGTAGTACTTCTTGTCAGGAAGTGTGTAAGAGTTGTCTTCTCGTCTTAAGAATTCATCAACGGCACGCCGCTTATAATCGGCCATTCTTCTACGTGACGTTGTGTGCTTCTTTGTGCGTTGTTTGGGGAAAATAAAATGGCGCGACAGTCCTACTGCTTTAGACAGACTACTCTTCTGGCCATAGCGTTTCTTTGAACCCCCCAAACGCTCCAAAAAAAAATCTTTCTTCACGTCATCAGAGGAATTCCGTATTTGTTCAAGAACTTCCAAAACACACAATGCCCGGTTGAATTGGGTTGTGTTTGGATTCTCAACTCCTAGATCTTTAAGGAAGTCCATGGTGTCTCTTACCAATGGACCACATTCCTCATTGCCCTCCTGTTCTTGGTTTGTAAGTTTGAGAATAGGCTCAAATGTAAGTGGTGAATTTCCCATCCACTGACAATCACTCGGGTTGTATTCATCTGAAGCATTACTACTGTGATCACTTTTGGATTCATGTTTGGTATTTCCCACACATTCCACTGATACAGTGGATGCAACATCCGATGTGGAGGAAGTGTTTTCCAAAAAATCCATATGGTGTGTGGGGTTGTACACCCAATCAGGAATTCCTATACAGGATTCGTCTGTATCACTCTCATGGGATGTAACATTTGATAGTGAGGCCGGGTTTTCCAATATTTCCATGTCATGTGTGGGGTTATACACCCATTCCGGTATTCCCATAGAGGATTCGTCTGATGAACGAGAGTGCAAAGATATGTTTGGGTTTTCAACCCATTCAGGTAGAAGCACGGGAGATACATTTTCACTTTGATACTCATGTCTTGTATGCTCATCGTCTGAGTCAGAGTAATACACATCTTGAGGTTGTATGTCATTTTGGGGATTTTCAACCCAGGAAGGACATGCGGTCCTGTCCCCGTCTACAAGGTTGTTAATTTCACGTGGATTTTTGGTAAAATGAGTATCCACATACTCATGTCTCCAAACAGTGTCATGGCGTCACGCTCTCTCAAACACTGATTCATGGGAATCTGGGTTTTTGGGTGATATGTTAGAAAGCTGTTCACCATCACTTTCAGTACCTGTCATCGATCCTGTCATCGATTGAGTTTCATCTACAGCTGTGTCTGATGCATATAGGTCTGAAATTGAACTATCTACGTTTACATTTTCTGGCAAATCATTTTTGGTGTTAGGGGTTTCTTCAAACATGTCTGTTTCACTTTGGTAGACGTCCTCCCCAATTTGGACCGTGTTTATATCGTCCTGTGCTGCGGAAACATCACCAATGTGGGAAGTCACCTGAACATTGTTTTCAATAATGTCAGTCTGAATTTTGGGTTTGACTTTTCGATCCTCGTGTACAGGGGACTGAATGGAAATGGTCACTTCATGGATATTCTCAACATCCATGTCCCTGTGGGGTTCAGTTGTTGTGTTTGGAGATGTATGCTCTTGGGAATTATCTGCGTTTCGTTCACTATCAATACAGTATCCAAAAGTGCTGTCGGAATCCTGATCTTTATCATAATAGGATGACGAGCGGTATGGGTTTGACTGTGCATCATCCTCTTCTGAAGATGTCCCACTATATGCGGCTACAGAGATTTCCACAAGGGAACATGTGGGGACGTTTTGGGTGCTATGTTCCCCGGGGGAGGAATTGCCTTCTCCAAGCTCAGCCAACATGTTTGAACCATGGTTCATTTCTTCGCTGCTGAGATTTGCCTCATTTCCTCCATCCCCAAACTCAGACATATAATTAGCCATAATGAAGGGCTGATGAAGAACTTCTACGGGGATAATAGTGTGCTCCTGAACCGTTTCCCATGCCGGACAATTGAAGTCTTGGGAGTCTCCACTGTCTGTAAACATATCTGATTGAGTTGCTGTTAAGTCTGGGTGGGAGGTAGGGGGATTCAAGGGTTGCTGTACGCCTTCCTCTTCCATGGCATCTTCCTCAACAGTGGATTTTGTGTGCTTGAACTCTGTTTCCGGTGAATTTTCAACCACTTTGGGGATGTTTTGGTCCGTTTCTGTACACTGCAAAGAGATGGTGTTTTCTTCCCCATTAGAGGAATTAAACGGACCCTCACTTCCACTGGGTTCTTCGTGACTAGTATCGTGTTTTTCCTTGGAAGAAATGAGGTCCGTGTTTGTGGTACTCTTCTCTGCTTCAGGGTCGACATTAGTGTGTGAATAATCAACCACAGCTGTTACCTCAGTATTTGAAAACGTGGTTTCTACCTCTGGAACTTTCACAGTGAGGTCAAGTGGGGCTTCATGTTGGTCCATGTCAGTGGCTTGAGTGTTCACGACTATTGGAAGTGGGGTCAAAAGCAAACATTGCTCTTTTGCCACAAATGACGGTATGCTCTGCAATACAAAATTATCATGTCTCATGATATTGGGGGATGCGTTACTAGAATTTGGAATATTTGTAACTGGTTTAGAAAGATCAAGTGGAACGATACATGGAGTATCAGCCATATGGACCAATGTATTTACAACATCCATATAATCCTCAGCAGCTATCTCTGTCTCAATATTACATCCTTCTGACTCGGGTGGCTGTTTAGCAATGTCGTTATGCTGTCCACTTCCATCAGACTGGTTACCCTGAAGAGTTTCTGAATGTTCAATTTCTGTAGTGCTGTGCTGAGTGTCCCCACCTTGGCCTGGGTTTTCAAAGGACGTACATAGCACTGGACATGTCATATCGTCCACTTCTTTGAGTTTGGTTTCTGAAGTAGGTTGGGTTCGCTTTAAAATATTTCCTAACTTCAAAACGATTGGTTCCCTGAAAAATGTGGCCAACAAATACAAAGGGTTAAATAAAAAGAACCAATATAAAAAGTGTAAATATTTAAAAGTATTTTCAATGTAATTTTCAAATTTATTTAAAAATAAGGTTTCTCCTTATACATTATACATGCAACACATAAATGAGTGCAATGCATCATACATAAAAACAGTGGAAGGACACACGGATGATTAGAAATGATTTATTAGAACAAAATCAATTTACTTTTATGTCAATTACCCTTTTTTCCATTAATATAAGAGATGTACCAAAAATTCACAAAGTGTTAAAGTAATCAGCATGCGCAATACCCTTAATGTACTATAGTTAAAATGAACAGAACTGTTCACAAATTACATGATAGATAACGCGATCAAAGACGTCACCATGTATGTGACGTCTTTGACCGGCTATATACCAAATTTCTACCATGGATAAACGGTACAGTTTTATTGATTTGTATACCTCTTATGTAAAATTCTATAAGAAACATTACTGTTTCCACTTATTCTAGAGTAATACGGTTTAAAATCCTGATCAATAGGTTGTTTTCATACTAAACCGGTCAAAGACGTCACCATGTATGTGACGTCTTTGACCGGCTATATACCAAATTTCTACCATGGATAAACGGTACAGTTTTATTGATTTGTATACCTCTTATGTAAAATTCTATAAGAAACATTACTGTTTCCACTTATTCTAGAGTAATACGGTTTAAAATCCTGATCAATAGGTTGTTTTCATACTAAACCGGTCAAAGACGTCACCAAAGGGACAAAAGTGACGTCTTTGACCGGCACTTCATAACCAATCACACAGTAGTATATAATTATTGTGACACTAAGGTATATGTTATACACATATTAAAACACAATTTAAACGCAACACAATGTTTGCATTCATATTCATATCACATACATACATCATTCAAGTTGGTTTCAGGCAACCCGGTCAAAGACGTTAGCAGACTAGTTTTTGGTGAAATTACATAAAATACAACTGTATGCTCATGTATTTATGAAAGAGTTATTTACATATCTGATCAATACAAAATGTACTTCTAAAAACAATTATCACAACATCCATATTACATGCTGAAATATACCCCACCCGGTCAAAGACGTCACTTTGCCATAAAAAGTGACGTCTTTGACCGCTTGTAAGTTTTAACTTGCGCGGTCATTACAAAACTAAAATAGGTCCAACTGCAAAACAATATCTATTTTGCAAGTACCAAATACCTGTAGGTAATAATGCAGATTTCAAAATACAGAACTATCTTAAAACAATGTCGTAAACAACCTGACTTAGATCATGAAGTGATTTTTTTTCCCCTTAAATATTTATATATTAAAAACCAACAATAGAACTGCAATCATGTACTTCTCTCACCTAAATGTGTTAAAAAATGTTATAACGTCCTCAATCAAACCGCTATATAAAGTAAACACCGTCGGCAAAGTGACATTCATTACAATGTGATGTTAATTAAACATTATTACACATGAAATACTCCGGTCCAAGCCTTCAACACAGTGTGTCTAGTCTCCACAAAGCGATCACCTCAAAAGGGTCGTGTCTGTATTTTGTCATATGGTCGTTGGATCTTGTCCTGAAAAGCAATGGGTTATATTACTAAGTGTTCTTAAAAATATCCATGAACAGTGCCCGCTCCAACTTATTAAGTATTTGGTAAGAAAAAGTAATATTACAAAGAACCTGACACCTTCAGCAATGTTACTATAATATCATAGTAATATTACAGTCAATATGTTAGAATGAAAGTGTACAACTAGTACATTGTAAGTAATATAACAAGGATATTTGTTAAACTTTTTTTTTAACTCACCTGCTCGCCACCTCATATAGATTTCTGGAGCTGACCGAGTCAGCATCGGAGATCATGTCACTCTCACTTGGGGAAGAGGCGTCGGACATAGCATCCAACTCCTGAAAATCCTCCTCTACTAACTCCTCTTTGTCTGGTGGGGGAGAAGGCAGTCTATCCATCCCAACGGGAAGTATCAGTATGGGGTTGGCCCGGGTACTTTTCTTCCCATCCGCTGGAATATTTTGTTATTTAATTATATAAAATACATTTGTACACCCACACATTTATCTTTCAAATGTATAAGTAATTCTGGCCAATCTCAAAGTGTTCTATCAGGTGGGATGTTAAAACAAATTAAATTCCAGGTAGCTGCCAAAAAAAACCGTCAATACAGAGATATTTTGTTAACCCAACACTATTTTTGTTCTTTCATGTTACTGAAAATACCCCACACCATTATTACTGGAACCAGTGAATTCTATATAGGATCTAAATATGAAGTTAACAAATTTTTAACTCACGGGATGTGACCTCATCCTGCGCAGCCGTTTTCCTTTTTTTGGTAGCGTCTGCCATCCCTGCTGTAAACAAAGATAATAAAATATAATAACACACAAAAATAGCCCAATTCTACTACTTTGTGACTATTGTATATAGTTCTTTGCCCGCTGTCCTAATTCAGAAGGTGACGTCTTTGACCGGGTGACGTGTGTGACTGGGCTTGCTTTTTTACCCCCCAAACTGAAACCCTGTCAATATTTCACTATTTATCTGTAAATCCCCCCCCCCCCATTTCACCTGTTTTAATGTGCCCAGTATTAGAACACGTTACCCTGTCAAACACATGACCCGGTCAAAGACGTCACCCGGTCAAAGACGTCACCCGGTCAAAGACGTCACCCGCTTAAACCCAATTAAAAAGTTAAAATTTGTAAGAGACACTCACTCCACATGTATTATGTGAAAAAGTTTTGTATTGAGAATATTTCAGTGCAGCAGGTGTGCAACTTACCTTTTATTAACAAATACAATCTATACCTAAATAACCCGGTCAATCAAATGAACACTATAAAAAAGGGACGTCTTTGACCGGTGTTTTTGGTGGTAAATTTTTTTTTTTTTATTTTGGGGCAGTTACTTAAAAATACTTGATACTTTGTACACATACTTAATGTGAACTCACGTGAACTGGGGTGATGCTCGGAATCTGTTTCGCCCTGCTCGGAATCCTCGGAATCCTCAAAATCAAGCACCTGTGATGTTCTTTTCCTTGGATAAGCTGTTGGGAAATATTCAAATAATTAAAAAGAGATTTTATCCCTGTATAATTTAATTAAATCATTAAACTATGTAGTGGATGTATTAGACAAAATATTTACTTGAAATAGGGCCTACAAAAAGGGGAATTAAAGCTGTTTTGTGAAATACCAAAATTTGGATCAACATATTTATATTCAGTGTTTATGTTGTTGTAGTAATGTTTTATATACAATAGGATTTAGCGTACCGTCTGATGTGCTGGGTTTGGGCGAGCGTTGGTACCTTAAGTGTACTGGACGGGTGGCGCGGCGAGGGTTGTGAACGACTCGATATTCACACTCACTGTCTACATTCTGCGAAACGCTTTTCACCTTAGTCTTTCGTGGTTGACTTTGCCTGGAGCTTGTGGTCGTTTGTGTAGCGGCTATTCAGAATAGACATTTCATTTTATACATACTGCACTTAAATAATTTGTGGGTATTTCCTGACAGGGTTCCCACTGACCAGGTATTTTTTATTTCCCTGACTTTTCCCTGACATTTCGCTGACGTTATATATAATTTCAATGACAATCGTTACATAAACCCAATGCTTTTATATGCCCTCCAACTATGAATATGCTCTGTTTTTGAAGTTATCTTCTACTTATATGATGATGATGATGATGATGATGATGATGATGACTTTAGGCACAGGAAAACACCCTCATACGGCCGGCCCAAATCGACAGGTAACGATTTCCGGCACGTATGAGTTTTCTTGTATTTCAAATATTTTCCCTCACATGATATTATATTCAACCTAAGTATTGAGTACCTTGATTTTTTGGTCTGTAATGAGGGCTGCGAGGATCTACGGGTGGGATAAAGATTTCCGGCACGTATGACGCGTCGTCGTCGTCTGTATCGGACTGGGCCACCTTGTTCTTTCTTACAGATTTTCCGCGTCTCTTACGATCTGGTAGATCATCCAATCTAACGTGGCGATTTTTGGGACGGCCGTCTGATCGTGTTTTCCTGTGGCTAGAGTCATCAGCGTCATCATCATCATCATCATCATCAGCGTCATCAGCGTCATCAGTAGAGTCACAGTTGGTAGGTTTACCTGTACGGCGGCGAGACCGTCTTGGTGGATGGCCTGCAGCAGCCTCGGCATTCCGTCGTGCTTCACTCCTTCTCACGCGAGCAAGGAATTTTACGCCTCTGGCCTTTTCATATCGGTCGGAGCCAACGCGAGGACGAGTTTTCTGAAATGTACAAAAAATATAAACATATAAGTATTGTCAGTAAATACCAAAAATTGGGTACCGTATAACCTCCCGTATAACCCCCCCCCTATTACGGAAATCAGATAGGTGGTGGGGGTTATATGATCCGCAGAGAGTCCAGGTGTGGGTGATAATGGATTTTTCCCAACTATTGTACAGTACTGCAAAATCGGGGTGGGGGTTATACCCTATTTAGGGTCATAAATACGCAAGCTTTTACCGTACATACCAAAAATGATACACATTTTGTACCCTCTATTTACTTATGTAAAATACAGATCAACATACTAAATATGGTAACATGTGGATAGAAATTTTTCTTGAACAATACTGAAAACTCACCGAAGCAACCGCTTTGATCTGTTCCCGGCCTTTTGTCGTCTTCATCCGTTTTTCCGCACATCTTCGGGCGTTTTTGTTATGGCGCACTTTCTGATATATTTTGGCATCACCCTTGGACATCCTATGTAGGAATGGAGCCCGTCTTTCGACCCACTCCTCTAATACTTCGATTGGGGAATGATCTGGCGGTATTTGTAAAGGATTTGTTTTGAATGGCAAGTTTGCGTAATCTGTGTCACTCTGTGAACTGTCCTCACTAATAGTCTGCCGTGTTTTGCGAGAACTCTTCGTACCTTTGGGGGTTGGTTTGGCACTGAGCCCCTTAGTCTTTGTACTGGGGACAGTTTTGGTACTACGCGAGGTACTTTTACCACCTGGGGCCTTATGCCCCTCAGTCTTTGAACTGGCCCCATTTTTGGTTGATGGTGCACAACCCTCTTCCTTGTCTTGCGAACCACTTCTGGTGTTTTTGGACTGATTTCTAGGAGTGGGCGCCTGTTTCTTCAAACTTTTGGGTGTTGGTTTAGGAGTGAGCCCCTCAGTGTTTGTACTGCCCACATTTTTGGTTGATGGTGCACAACCCTCATTCTTGTCTTGCGAACAACTTCTGGTATTTTGGGAGGGATTTCTAGTAGTGGGCGGCTGTTTCTTTGAACTTTTGGGGGTTGCTTTACCAGTGAGCCCCTGAGTGCTTGTACTGGCAACATTTTTGGTAGATGGTCCAGAACCCTCATGGTTGTCTTCGGAACAAGTTTTGCTACTTTGGGGGTTCTTTGTTTCCGTGGAATTCGACCTACAAACAAAAACTTCATTTTTAGTATAGTATTAAACCCGTCAAACCATTTAATTAGGATGTATAGTGACGTCTTTGACCGCATATAAAAAATTTTGATAAACTAAATTTGCAATTTGAACAGCATTCCCCCATACCAGTCTAATATTAATAAAAGGTAGAAATCAAACTGTACATTGTAAATTGATTTATAATAAGCAATTTATCATTTTATGTTTACAACACATGATACGCAGAGAATGGCAAACAAATTGCATTACATTCCATGGCTTTCCATCATAGGTTTGAAATGCCATCACATTCCATGATTGTCATCACTTTTTTGTGCTCTCATATCATTAAATTGAAGCCGGTCAAAAACTAACTAAAGTGAAAATATGTAACGTCTTTGACCGGGGGATTGGGAAGTACCCACCGATTAATTTATTTTTATACTGGACCAAAAATGGGGTACCCCCCCCCCAAATGAAATATATTTATCAGTCAGGCCTCTTACAAAAATTAAAAACATAACATTGACTGTTTAAAGGCGGTCAAAAAATAACCAAATGGAATATTGTTATTTTTTTGACCGGTGCCTTGAAAATAACAAACCCATCACCCCCCCCCTTCAACACCCCACACCCCATTTTTATACCCATATACCCCTACATAACCCCTACCGTACCTTCTATTCTCCCCACCCGGCCCCCCCCCCCTTCATAAATATGCAACATAATGAGTCATTGCCGGTCAAATACGTTAACTCGGCATATAAGCCATGTTCTCCTCCTTTTTGCATTTTTTTATTTACCTGACGTTTCCCCTTGCTGCAATGAACTATAATTTCGAAATAAAACCCCCTACAACCCCCCCCCCCAAAAAAAAAAGTGCTGCAGCCCCCAATATCCCTTTTATACACAGCCATTATAAGTTTTTAACCCGGTCAAAGACGTCATACACCACACGGTAAAAACAACATTAAAAAATAAGTGTTTTTTTCTCCGTGAAAAAAAAGACCCTGTATTACCGGTACCATTCATGTATGGAAATAGCCATGAAATCACTTGAAAAGTGTAAATATAGTTTCCCTTTTTATGCTAGGCAACATATAGTACATGGTGAAACATGACATGTGTAAAGTTTTATGTTACTTGGGTTTAATATCCCATAACATTGGAGACTTACCGTCGCGGCATCTTGATTCTGTTGCCGGCAGCGAGCGATAATGCAATGACCGGTGCCTCAAGCGTAAACCGGAAACAGCTATTTCCCACCAGACGGCGTCTTGGTGGAGTTTTCCCGCGCTCCGCATACGGGCGTACTCCCAATACATTTAGAAGCGAACTGTTATTTTATATTTACAGGTATTAAGGGGGGGGTTAAAAATATACTAACCGGGGTAAATTTTTAACATGCTACTACTATACAATAAAATTTGGATTTTGGGCCTTATCTATATTGTAAAAGATATTAAAATCAATGTTTTTATATCCGGTCAAAGACGTCACTGCAAAATATTATCAGTGGTTTCGGTATTTTACATACCTAAGTAGGGGGGGTGTGTGTCAATAATACAATTTTTAATACGTGTTTGGGGGGTGGGGGGAATAATATTGAGAGAAAACAATGTATTTTGACTACGGATACATGTTTTGGCCATATTTCTACCTGCCGGTCAAAGACGTCATGTTAGGCTTATTTATTCTTCCCGGGTAAAAGTACCAAATCAAGGGGTACTATGTGATTTTTTTTGTAACAAACTATATAAATATAATATATATATATGTAAGTTTACATGCATATAGTTTTTTCTTTGTTGTATGTATATATTATTGTTCTATACGTCACATTATACCAAATTGTACCGCCACACATGCTGTATTGTATCATATTATTGTGTACTGCGCATAGCAACATAAATATATGAAATATATCAATTTTATATTATCCCTCTAAATGATGTGTTATAACATATTACACAAAAATATTACCCATTTCTTTACTATACACTACTTTTTTCTTCATTTTAATCACTTACCCGGTCAAAGACGGCACCGGTCAAAGACGGCACCGGTCAAAGACGGCACCGGTCAAAGACGGCACCGGTCAAAGATGTTTGAAATGTTACAAACTCATGAGACTGAGCCTCTGCCAGACCGATTTATTGACCAATCTGAATATGCTGTGAGTTACAGAATTAAATTCATGTATCCCCGTAATCTATTGGTCAGGTATAGCGAGGTTCTAGTTGCTACAAATATGGCAGGTTATCAATGGGAAACAAATTACATCTACAACTGATGAATATTTTACAAACTGAAGGTGGAAATGTTTCGCATGTTTTTCTTTGAAGTCCCAAAAACTTAGATAAAGTTAGGTAAAGAAAACCTCAAATACAATGTGAGTGGTGTTCTGTGTGTTGGTCTGGTTGGTGTCACTGATGGCCGTAATGTGTGGTGGGTCAGAGGTCAGGTCCTCAGGGTACGGCTCTGTGATGTCCTGTCCATGCAGCCAGGCAGGGGAGCCACACTTGCAAAACTGCAATTTCCGTCCACATTTAGTATTCCAAGGTTTGGCATGCAATGTTTGGTGAAAGTGATAGATACTATTCTGTTATAACTCAGGTCTAGGAACTGCAGATTCCTCAGCACAGGAAAACATCCAAGTCCCAGGTTTGTAATGTCATTGTTAGCTATGTTCAGGTACATGAGGCTCGTAGACATGTGAAGTAGACTCTTGGGCAGCATTGTCAGTTGGTTATGAAAGTTGTCAAAGACGACAAACCCTCAAAAGTCTCATTCACAAAGCTCGTGTCCAACAGATTGTTCCTCCAGAGATACAGACTTGTCAGATTTGGTAATCCATTCAATGCCGTCTCATTGATAGTGTCCAGATTGTGGTTTGTGAATTTAATGAGTTCCAGGTTGGGGTAGCCAGGAAACATCCCCTCAGAGATGGTTGTCACATTGGTATTACTCATGGTGATCCATATGGTGTTGTCATCAGGTCCAGGTGGGGGTATTCCTGTTACATTACCCCCTGTACAGTCAAGCAGTGTTTGGGTGGAGGTAAGATTGCTCAGAGAACAACTGTCACTAGTTGTCTCAGCAGTGGAAAGGGTCAATGTTTTATCTGTGGCAGGCAGATTTGTAGAGCTAGGTCCTTTGCTTGTTGGGTTTGATGACCTGTCATTCCTCGCTGCCCTGTCTAAGATCTCTTCAGGTCTAATTTTATTCAGTAGATTCCCAAAAAGGACACCACCTAGCAGCACAAACGGCAGAATACACACAGGCCTGAAGACAGCCATGTTGCTATAGTCCTGCAGTATTGTGACTGAGTGTATCACTTCACCACATTTTGGTATAGTTGAATGTTATCAGGGGGAAAATTCAAATAAACAAACAATCTGTAAGTTAGCATGTATGAATACCTGTCTCTATCAACACATACTTAAAACTTGACCCTTTAAAGACCTGATAGTGCTTTAATGCACTATATATATTTATTTTTTATGGAATACGACTCTCTCATTGATTTAACCAAGGAATGCCGTATTTCATACCCCCTGTGAAATAACCCTCTTCCGTATTTCACGGCCTGTGACGTCATCAAAGATGGCGGTTTGTTTACATTTGAACAAGGTAGTAACAGGATGGAAATAAGCTATTTTAGGCTCCCCCAACCATAATTTTGGTAGATTCAATCGAAAATCATAAAAAATAAACACAAAGGTACACTTATTTCAGTTTGTTGACTGGGTTATTTCACTTGTTGACCCTTGGGCCGCATTTCACTCGGCCTACGGCCTCGTGAAATACGGCCCAAGGTCAACTCGTGAAATAACCCAGCCAACAGACTGAAACTCGTGCACCTTTGTCTATATCTTTTGGTTGTCATGATACATTATGTATTGCTGAATAACTCACCAGTGCTGAATGCATGCAACTGTATGTTGTCGAGACACTCCTTAAGTGCGTGTGATTTGCCCTCTGGTGCTACCTTAGTGTGTCATGATAAAAGATGAACCTGCAGCCTTGAGGTATCCTTAAAGGGTTAACTAGTTTAATTAACTGCATACAATTCATGAAGGACCCCCTAGTGCTGGATATGTTGTGTTGGTTTTATCAGTTTAAGTTAGGTTTCCAATCACCGAGTCATTATCTTTAAGAACCTCTTCAGCTGTTACAGTGTCTTACACCTGCTTATTACGTTTACTCTCCTTACAAGACGGCAGTTCTATGTTTAATTTGATAACAGATGTTAAATTGTAAATATTAATATGTTGGCATTGGAACTATAAATGTGATAAACAGAATATAGATGCGTTACAATATATTATTGTAACGCCATCGCATTTGTGTGTTTGCACAGTTTTGTGTTAATATTGTTATCTATTTACATGCTTTCACACAGGCTATGTATGTATACATAGCAATTATACTGTGTCCCTCCCTAGTAACGATAATGACGCAACCTTGTCAACTGTTGATCTATTTTCTGGTCTCCCTTAGTAGTATAGTATGTATCGGAACGGGTCTATAGTTAACTACTGTTTATTACTCAATCGACATGCAGCCAATCAGAGGCCTCCATTTGGTCACGTGACCCCCTCATTTGCATAATTACGTAATAGGCCACGCCCCCTCATTTGCATAATTACGTAATAGGCCACGCCCCCTTGATCACCAGCCAATCAGAGGCCGCCATTTGGTCACGTGACCCCCTCATTTGCATAATAGGCCACGCCCCCTTGATCACGTGACCCCCTCATTTGCATAATAGACTACGCCCCTTTGATCACCAGCCAATCAGAGGCTTCCATTTGGTCACGTGACTCCCTCATTTGCATAATAATGGATCACGTGACCCCCTCATTTGCATAATAGGACCACACCCCCTTGGTCACGTGACCGGAAGCGCTCTTTATTTGGAAAATGGACCACACCCCCTTGGTCACGTGACCTGAACCCCTCCCTCATTTGCATAATATAGATAATAGACAGACCATGCCCCCCTTTTGGTCACATGACTTGGACTAGCCAATGGGAGGCTTCTATGGGGGGGAGGGGCAGGGGGGGAGGGGGGCACTTTAAGATGCATGGGGAGGGGAGGGGGGGAGGGGGGCACTATTTATGGGGTGGGTGGGCACTTGGGGGGGGCTTTTGCGGTCTGCTCGAGAGAAAAAAAAAAAAATTATCTGATCTCTAGGGAATCGCCTCCTCCCTACCCCCCTTTAGGGGGGTAGGGAGGAGGCGAGTCGGAGGTGACTGTAGAGGAGTTTTTCGGTGACTTGATGACTTTCAAACGACCGTACTGATAGTTGATAAATTTGACTTTTTGACTTGAATATTTCTTGCGACTTTGCGACTTGTAAGCGAAAGCGAAAGCGACTTTGCGACCCGTAGCCCCTTAAATAAAGAGGTGACTTTGTAACCTCAGGGGGGAGATCCTTCTACACCCCCACGGAGTAGAAAGGATCTCGGTTGATTGACTGTACTTTGACTTGTTGTTGTAAACAAAAAAAAAAAATCAATGAATAGAACGACCCCCTTATTGCTAACAAAGGAACGACTTTTGAATTACACAAATGTGACTACCCTCTTTTTGTAGGGGTTAGCGGTAACTCGACTTGAATTAGAGTATTAGGGAGAGCAAAACGCGACTACACGCCGTCTTAGACTGTTGTCTTACGGACCGGATAACAATAACCCTAGTTACCTCGGTTACTGTTGATGACGCGTAATGAGCAACGTCGTCAAAATTAAGCTGACGTCAGCGGTCGGCTAGCCAGACAGTTTTTTTTTGTCAAAAAGACCGGAGCAGGTTACGTTGCGGTCGCTCAAGAGACGGCGATGGATCTGGTCACGTGGATACTGAAAGAAGGTCTACCTATAACCACCACGCTAGTTTGAACGTGGCGGGTATGAGTCATCATGGGGCCCTTGATGGGTGGGTCCTCCCCATGCAGCCGTATGTCGAATTTAAGAAATGCCCATGTCACACGTCACTAAGGGAGAAAACGTTTTTTGAAAATATTTAGAACCCGAATTTGAGCATTCTGGTACATTTTTAAGGACCCAGACACTGCAAAGCCGAGTACCATCCAAGAAAAAAAAAAAAAAAATTTGGCGAAATGTTTAGGCTTGAAATGGTTCACTTAGATGTCCGTGCCCGTGTCGTCGTATCGAATTTTAAGAAAATGACCATATCACCATATCGAATTTAGGGGTCTAGTGACATCAGCATGTCCGGCTATCCTCCACAAATTTAGCTCTAAAATGTTTACTTTTTTTTGGGCCGATTTTTCATCATTTTAAAAAAACAATAGGCTGTTGAAATGTTTGCTGTTGTAAATAGAAACAAAAACAAAACAGAGCGCATGGTATGATTATGTCACATTGCAGTCGCGGGTCCGCTCGTGGCTTATCCAGCCTCTTCGTGGATCCGCGACTGCCAATGTGATCATATACTAATCACCCGGCGTTTACGGTATTATATACTAAGGTATGAGACAGGTCCTACAGAAAAGGTGTCTAAAAAGCGCTGTGACCTGATTGAAATGACGTCAGCGGCGTCTGCTCGTCAGTGCCCGGCTGTAGCCCGTAGGACATGTCATTCTGCTTTTCTGGATGTTTTGAAATATTTTGATTTAACTGATAATACCTGATAACAAGCCTCTGAAGCAGTTTTTGATCGAGTACGTCTTCTCTACGTTTCCATCGATTAGCTGCTTCAGCAAAAAAAATCGTGCGCGCGCGGTCTAGATGACGGAGTCGCTAAAGCTCTGTTTAGAGAGTGGAACTTGACCTTGACTATAGACTCAGTACTAACTGAACGCCCCCGGAGGTCACCCCTTACGTGGGTATATGTACAAGCTCAGGTTCTTCACTTTACGGCTTGACTAAAACTGAGACGCGTCCATGATAAACTCTAGCCTTTTTTTTTCTTTTCTAGGATCGAGAGAGAGATTTTAAATGGGGCGGTTATCTAAATAGCGTGGAACTAAAATCAGGCTGCGGC
Organism: Harmothoe impar; assembly: GCA_947462335.1. Lineage (NCBI taxonomy): Eukaryota > Metazoa > Annelida > Polychaeta > Phyllodocida > Polynoidae > Harmothoe > Harmothoe impar. The sequence goes on from CANHQG010000244.1 coordinate 56,833, forward strand.
AGATAGTATCTCTGCGCACCTCAAGACTCAACGTAGCTTTCACTCTCCAGAAGAAGTTTAGTTGTCACTAATTATGGGCGGCGACCATCGTGCACCGGCGGATATTGGAGAGTGTTGGAGACTCTTGGGCAGCATTGTCAGTTGGTTATGAAAGTTGTCAAAGACGACAAACCCTCAAAAGTCTCATTCACAAAGCTCGTGTCCAACAGATTGTTCCTCCAGAGATACAGACTTGTCAGATTTGGTAATCCATTCAATGCCGTCTCATTGATAGTGTCCAGATTGTGGTTTGTGAATTTAATGAGTTCCAGGTTGGGGTAGCCAGGAAACATCCCCTCAGAGATGGTTGTCACATTGGTATTACTCATGGTAATCCATATGGTGTTGTCATCAGGTCCAGGTGGGGGTATTCCTGTTACATTACCCCCTGTACAGTCAAGCAGTGTTTGGGTGGAGGTAAGATTGCTCAGAGAACAACTGTCACTAGTTGTCTCAGCAATGGAAAGGGTCAATGTTTTATCTGTGGCAGGCAGATTTGTAGAGCTAGGTCCTTTGCTTGTTGGGTTTGATGACCTGTCATTCCTTGCTGCCCTGTCTAAGGTCTCTTCAGGTCTATTTTTATTCAGTATTCTGAAGACAGCCATGTTGCTATAGTCCTGCAGTATTGTGACTGAGTGTATCACTTCACCACATTTTGGTATAGTTGAATGTTATCAGGGGGAAAATTCAAATAAACAAACAATCTGTAAGTTAGCATGTATGAATACCTGTCTCTATCAGCACATACTTAAAACTTGACCCTTTAAAGACCTGATAGTGCTTTAATGCACTATATATATTTATTTTTTATGGAATACGACTCTCTCATTGATTTAACCAAGGAATGCCGTAATTCACACCCCCTGTGAAATAACCCTCTTCCGTATTTCACGGCCTGTGACGTCATCAAAGATGGCGGTTTGTTTACATTTGAACAAGGTAGAAACAGGATGGAAATAAGCTATTTTAGGCTCCCCCAACCATAATTTTGGTAGATTCAATCGAAAATCATAAAAAATAAACACAAAGGTACACTTATTTCAGTTTGTTGACTGTGTTATTTCACTTGTTGACCCTTGGGCCGCATTTCACTCGGCCTACGGCCTCGTGAAATACGGCCCAAGGTCAACTCGTGAAATAACCCAGCCAACAGACTGAAACTCGTGCACCTTTGTCTATATCTTTTGGTTGTCATGATACATTATGTATTGCTGAATAACTCACCAGTGCTGAATGCATGCAACTGTATGTTGTCGAGACACTCCTTAAGTGCGTGTGATTTGCCCTCTGGTGCTACCTTAGTGTGTCATGATAAAAGATGAACCTGCAGCCTTGAGGTATCCTTAAAGGGTTAACTAGTTTAATTAACTGCATACAATTCATGAAGGACCCCCTAGTGCTGGATATGTTGTGTTGGTTTTATCAGTTTAAGTTAGGTTTCCAATCACCAAGTCATTATCTTTAAGAACCTCTTCAGCTGTTACAGTGTCTTACACCTGCTTATTACGTTTACTCTCCTTACAAGACGGCAGTTCTATGTTTAATTTGATAACAGATGTTAAATTGTAAATATTAATATGTTGGCATTGGAACTATAAATGTGATAAACAGAATATAGATGCGTTACAATATATTATTGTAACGCCATCGCATTTGTGTGTTTGCACAGTTTTGTGTTAACATTGTTATCTATTTACATGCTTTCACACAGGCTATGTATGTATACATAGCAATTATACTGTGTCCCTCCCTAGTAACGATAATGACGCAACCTTGTCAACTGTTGATCTATTTTCTGGTCTCCCTTGAATCAGGTGTGCTTCTTCCCAGTAAACACGCCTACGTTATTAAAACGTGATTTTGCTACGTAAAATAACGTTTCAATGTAAGGGTTATTTTAGGTATTTTAACGTAAAGCAAAGTAAAGAAACGTATTACAAACGTTCTTAGAACGTAATCTGCACGTAAAATATAAACGTTATTTCCACGTTTATTTACGTTATTTATATACTTCTGTAGGTAGATAATATGCTTCAATTGATAGAAACGTAATAGTTCTATATTAAAAAGGGTGATCCACTGGATAGTTTGCAGGTAGTAAACAGGTGGCCTGAGATCGGAATTATAAAATGTTTAAAAAAAGAAAGAAAACAACACGGGGATTCGAACTCTCTATCTTCACATCATGAGGCCAGCCCCCTGCTACCTGTCCTAGCTTGGTGGATGAACAATGGTCTGAAAAAAGGCTGTCTGATTCAGGAAGAGAGAGACAAACGGACATAGAGACAGACAGGGGACCATCTGCAAACCCAGCATAGCTAAGTAAACGTATACGTGGCAATGCTCTAAGCCTAGCCACCATTGCTTAGGGACCCTACAAACTATTCATTTTACTAATCACCAATCCAGAAATTCCATATAGTTGTTGATTCTTTTATATCATCAAAAGTAGGGACCTTTAGCAACCACGTAAAAGTTCAATAAACCTAGACATAGCCTATCCCTTTAGCACTACTATACGTCTGCGTTTAATGAGCTACTTCAGGTTTGCTAAAGGTCCCTATTACTCAATGACTTATTACCAGGCCTCTCTGGTATAGTCTCTGCTTATCTGTCTCTCTGTCTCTCTCTTTGTGTTAGTTGAGTGTTAGACTGCAAATGGCTCCCTTCCTCTAGTACCACTTTTATAAACGGTTGCCAAACAGCACCCTACCACAAGAAGATCCTGTGGTTGTGGCCATAGAGCACAGGGCAATTCTCGTTCACACTCTGGGAGACTGGGTTCAAATCGCATAATAGCCACCATTATCAAAGCAAATGCACCTCACTACATTCAACCACCGATATATATATATATACATCAAAGGCTGCATTTGGTTTGCTAAAAGTCCTTAATATTTTTTACATGAGTCACAAGGCTCCTCTTATATAAATAACCCACCGCTGGTAATAAATATCATTGGTGATGCTTACTATGAAGTTGACAAATACTGTACATCACACTGTGACAATAAATGCATTCTAAACTCAAAAATTAATTTCTCTTATAATGAGGATCTTAAGCAAACGTAAGACATTCTTAATATAGCTCCCTATTCATAATAACTAGGGACCAGACATGATACCCTATGCCTTATTGATCACCCCTATCCACTAGCCCGCTAGCTCAGTAGGTAGAATGTCGAACTTCGAATAAGAAGATTGTGAGTTCCCCTCCCATTTGTAATTACCCTTCTATGATGAACCCCTAGGTCCATAGATAAGGTCCCTTTTAGATTTCTTGATATGGAATTACCTTAGTTGTGAATGTTTTATAACCTTGAAATAGGCCTAATAACGTTTTGTTAATGTTAATTCATGTAAGGTAAAATTAGGTAATTTACCTAAATAAACCTGTATGAACGTTCTTATAACGTCCTATGTACGTTACTTTACGTTACTGTACGTTAAATAACTTAAAATAACCCTTACATAAGAGCGTTATTTTACGTAGTGAAGTTACGTAATTTCCCCTTAGACATCATGTTCTTGGAACGTTAAGCTACGTAAATGTGTTTACTGGGTTTGACCAATTACCAGTGAAAAAGGTGCTATTTCGCGGAATTTACAATAGATTTTAAAAAAGAGAGGGGGGGGGGGCATTGTTTGAATATCCCCCCAAAATATCTATTTTAAAAAGAACTCAAATTTCGGCCTAAAAAAAGAGGGGGGGGGGGCGATTTTACTAAGGTTATTCCTGTTAATATGAGAGGTTTTCGATCAATACCTGTGTACTAAGGTTATTCCTGTTAATATGAGAGGTTTTCGATCAATACCTGTGTAGGCCTACTGCATATTAGGCTACAAGTGTAAAATATTCAACAAGTGTCTGTTGTAGAAGGGTATTTGTACCATACTGCCGGGAGAAACGGTTAATACCCGTACTAATCTATCAGTCCTTCATAATAATTATGAGGGGCTTTCGCGGCTTTCGCGGCTTTCACGGCTTTCGCGGCTTTTGCGGCTTTCGCGGCTTTCGCGGCTTTCGCGGCTTTCGCGGCTTTCGCTCAATACCTGCA